>PVJX010003313.1:0-111030 GCA_004027295.1 Dolichotis patagonum | reverse complement strand
ATATGAAACTTTGGTGACCAATTTAAGTGCCAGATTTCTAAGGAATTTAAAACTTTAATTTCATTATTTTATCATTTACAAATCATTACAAAATTATGGGCTCCTTTGCATTAATATATTCACACTTGTATGGTTATTCAAGCTAGAATTCATACAAAATTCCTTTCGGAGACTCGCCTTTTGCAGGCTTCAATTTTCCCCTTATTTGTGGATAAACCTTCAAAACTAACACTAAAACTTTCAACTTCTATAGTTTTACCCACCATTTTCAACTAAAAATTCCTTTTCCCTTATATTAGAAAAGAAGATAAGTTACAAGAAAGGTTGTTTTTTGCTCATGAGACCTTTCACTTTTAAGTCAGGACCTTGAACTATATAGCTTACTATTCTGAGTCACCACATGACATGACTATTTTCCTTGACCTGCAAAAAGTTAAAGATAAGCCCTTCAAGAGTATCCTCCTCTGTGTATTAATTCATATGAACAAAACATCCATATGTTTATTTAATCTTTTTTAAATTCTTATTTTTACCTGATAGCTGGGACACTGAGTCCCTAATTAGCTACCCTGGGAAGGAGGGGTACTTCCTTTTATCTCTGAAAAATACCTAGTCTTTTAAGTATTTTCTGAGTTTCATAAATAGACCCATTTTTTAAAAAGCTATCCACTTAATGATAGCTTTACATTTAAATCACATTATACTAGGCCTCAATTTTTTGAAAACACTCTTATTTCATGCTGGTAACATCCTCTCCTACTCCTTTTATTCTATTTTCTAATTTTTCTTAAGAAATGATCATCAAAATTGAAGTATATTTTCAGGTGTCATTTAAAAACAGCAATATCCAAATGCATCATACTTTTGTATAAAGGTTAAAAAATGCTTTAGGTTATGTTTCCAATGTCTTTCCAGATGGTGCCTAGTATCTTAATAACATTTTGGTTAATGGGTGCACTGGATACTAAGCTTTGGAAATAGTCTGTAAATGTGCCTTGGTTCCCAGAGCTTTGACTGGCTTGGAACTCATCATTCTCCAAGTGTCATTTAAACTTCACTTCACACTTGCACAGGTGAACTCAGATGCAATGTCCCTGCTTTTAGACAATACATAGACAAAACAGAAATGCAGATTTGCTAACTTTTCTTTATTATTCTAAAAATGGTTCTAAGTAAAAAAAATCACTAATATATCTACAAAGTAACAAAAAAATACAGCATAAAGAAGATGCACCAACAAGGAAGAGAAACCTAAGCCTAATTTGGATATAAATAATAACTATAGTAGAAATACAAAAAATTTGCTTTACATTGATACTGACTTCAAAGCCCATGGTACATATGAAAGAAGTCCATAATGAAATCACAATTCTGCATATTTGTGACCTTAAACAAATCACTTAGCCTCTCACAGTCACCTCATTTAAAATATGAAAAACTGAGATCACCTCTAAGTTTTCCCAATTCTAGGGCTCCATGAGATATACCTACAGTAATATTTTTCTAGTGCCTTAACAAATGCCTAAGGTCCAAACTGGATTCAACTTTCAATGATATCAAATGTAGAAACTGTTCATATTTTTTATAAAGCATTAGTAATTTCCTTTAGGAAGTTCTATATCATTTCAAAGGTTTTATTTCTGCAGTAACTATAATTACAGTATTAAAAGATGACTAGTGTTGTTACTTAGCATAATCCTTTCACAGAGATTTTCTCATTTACAAGTATTTATTTCTTCAGAAGGGATTAACCAAGTAATATACTGATACTGGTGCTCCTAAGGCTACCACATTTCCCATTAAAAACAAAAAACAAAGAAGGCTCCCACCATGTTTAGATAGAAAATAAACTCCCAATTTAGTAGAACCAACAGTTCATAGGAGAGCTAAACCTTGAGGATGAGGACTTAAACACTGACATAGCAGCCTATGTAATGACACTGGGCAAAAGCAGAGGTTGTTGTCACAAGTTTACCATCTGTCAGTCCATTTTGTTCTCTGTAAAAGTGGCTAGTCACTTTGAAAGCTACCAAGCAAAAACTGAATAACCATTAGGATAATTCAGGTTTTACTTTATTAACTCTATTTCATGAAATGGAAATTCCAATAGCCTCATGAGAATTCCAATGTCTTCAACAAGTCTATCTGAGACCAAAGGAGACAAAACCTATTCATATTGCAGCTACATGCATTTAGAAAGACTTCTTAAATGTGATTAAAAAAAATCTAAAAGATTAAGTGCTTGTTCAGAGTCTAATTAAAAGCTTCTATTTTATGTCAAACATTTGTTTACTTATTTATGGCAGCTACTAATTTTCATAGAAAGTTATCAAAATGTATGTCAAATGGCAATATTCCAGAATAATTATGAGAAAGCTAAATAAAAGAAGTTCATCAATATCCACTAAAGTCATAGTAAAAAAAAAAATCACAGACCAAAAGTATGTGTGAGTTATATTAAGCATAGAACTCAGTTATCCTGCTCTATTCACTTCAAACTGCTTCTTTCATTTTACAGCACGCATAGATAGCTATACTGCCAGAAGCGAAACTCTCCTATTGCAGATCAGAAAACAACTTCTTTAGACAAACCTTTAAGATAGGTCAATTGTGCTCTTCTCATCAAAACAGATGTTTAAAAAAATCTATTTAAGGTTTCTGCCTTTAGTCTAAAAACAGAACCTTAAGTATCACATTTACATAATATCTTACACATGTTCCTTTATAGAATTTTAAAATACTTTTATTTAAAAATTCCAGTTACTGATTTGTGGAAAACCCACAATCTCTCAATTATTTCCAAGGATGACACTATATCAACATACTGAATCATTCAAAACTATGACTCCTGGCAAGCGTGAGGTCGTGAGTTTGATCCCCAGTACCAAAAAAAAAAAAAAACAACTATGACTCAATATGAGAAATTTCACTGTACAGACAAGATCTTTGTTTATTTTTACAATGCTTAGTAGCCTCTCTTACAATCCTAGAAAAAGTGTCCTTTTTAACTGTAGGTCTTTAAATTTGACAAAAAGAATCTAACCCTTCTATATAGAGTAGCTTTTTGGCTACTTATCTTCCTGTATCTTAATCATCTGCTCTGTGCAAGAAAAAATTGAATTCAGGAAAACAAAAAAACATTTTGAGAAAATGAAATAAAACTTAAAATGGAAGGTACATTTCTCCTTAAGTTATAAATACAATTCTAAATATATAAACATTTTCACAGTAAGTAATTTAGAAAATTTAATATTTACAATTGTAAATTAGGTTAAAGGTTTTCTTTGCCACAAGCTATCCCAAATCTGAGATTGCATCTTAAAACTGTGGTTAAAATCCTGGGTCTTTGGTTCAAACTGCAACACAACCACTAACTCTGAGATTCGGCAAAGTATTTTAATATATTTAGCTTTAGTTTTTAAATCTTTGATGGTTTGAAAGAGGGTATACTATGAAGAATTACTGTTGGGATTCAGAAAAACACTTAAGATAATCCTTTTTTAATGTTAGTTGTTATTATAATTGTTCTTAACCAACAAATCTGCCACAATTCCATTATGCATAAGAAAACAAGAAAGCTGAAAAGAAAAACCACAACAGTAAAAACATAAAAGTTAAACACTGTTTAATAATACAAATTTCTTTCCACTTAGAAATATTTGGTAAAAAAGATATATCAAAAATACTACACTTAATGATACTATATGTAATAACGACTAGTATAAATGAAAAGATGCACTCATTTGTTAAACAAATACATACTTGTGTATATTATGTACCTGCCCCTTTTCTAAAATATTACCTAAAGTAAGAAACCAGGAAAAATAAAACTCAATTTCATTATACATTCGTTAAAGGCATTTAAAAAGTCAAATTATTTATGTATAAATTTAAAGAATAGCAATTAAACTTTTTGTACCTTTTCATTAGCTATGTTGTTTCTATACCAAACATAACATTTTACAAATCTCCACAGTATGAACCTTAAGCATCTTTTTAAAGTTCCGTCAATGGCATGATTACAAAACCAGCATGGTAGAAAGAAGCAATAATTGCAACAGCTAACAATTTCTGAGGCATCACAACTTAAACATGATACTGTCATTTCATTTCATTCTTACATAACCCCAAGAGGTAGATTATTAGCTCCATGTTATCAATAGGAAATCAAGATTACTCTCAATAAATGAAGCCTGGACCACAAGTCTGTCTAGGAAGCCCATTCTCTAAAATGCTATATTCTACTGTTGGTGGAATAAATGAATGCCATCTATACAAACTGTGTAAGACATTATTGAATTACTATTCTATCACATTAAAATAATCGCCATTATTAGAATTAATTTTAGTAGCAGAACGATACATCTTTAAATATCAGACATCTATGATTTTGGAGTATTTGTTTCACCTTCCACAAGATTTTACGTCAATTTTGTTTCCTATACATGTCTCTTTTTTTTTTCTTTTAAAGACTTATATTTTGGTTAAAAATGAATACATGCAAACATAGAATAAATTAGTAGTGGAAAAATTAACACTTAGAAAAAGGAGGTACTTCTGTACGCATATTCCTCTAGCAAATTGTTTAGAAATAAGATGTAGATGTAATATAGGCTGAATTGTTTAGCTTCTTTTCATTCAGCTATGTTTTACTTTTGCATATGCCACAGGGCAAATCATCAATTCATTTATTTTTGCAGCTGTCTTGCTATTTTAAGCTATAAAAATTATTTTAAGACTATAAGTAACACTTTTTAAATTTGTAACATTTAAATTCATTTTTACTCATTATTTTTTCTATTTTGTATACAAAATGTTTTACGCAATTAATAGTATAAGATTATAGCTGAAATACCTGAAATAGGAATACACAGTTACAATGCTTTCTACTTTACAGCATATTAAGCTTCTATTTTTGGTTTTGCCTTGAAGAAACAGAATAGGTACATAAACAACTGTCATCCCATTCCCATCTTCCAAAACAACCTTATTACTGAGGAGTGGTTAAAGTTAGTTCTTTTTAAAAGTGAAAAATGTGTTTTGTTTTGTTTTTTCAGTACCAGAAATTGAACTCATGACGTTGCGCTTGCAAAGCAGGTGCTTATGCCACTGAGCTAAATCCCCAGCAAAATGTGTAGTTTGAAAATGATCAAACACAAAGTGATTTTATGACTAATAAATTAATAAATGATAAAAAGCTGAATTAAGGCTCTTACTCTATTCACAGTCCTCCTCTCATTACTGGATCACTAAACTGGTCTTAATTATTAAAGAAAATATATTCCAAATCATCTTCATACTTCCACTTAAAAATGCAACTTCTTAATTTTTATTTAACAAGGTCTTTGACATTTTCATTCTTCTGAGTTAAAAAACTAACTACCCTGCTTTGAAGCATTATATGCACCTTCTTTGAAAATGCCTGTTTTCCATTCTCCCTTCTCTTCTCCATACATACAAAATGTGTCTTCTTTCCACCTAGAACAAAATGTCTTAACATAATTCTTTTTGCTCAATATAGCATGAAATCCACATTCTTGTCTATTATTATTAATTCAGTAATACACTGTGTCATCCTCCCAACAAAGTATTTCACCAGCATCTACAGAAATCCACATTCTTGTCTATTATTATTAATTCAGTAACACATTGTGTCATTCTCCCAACAAAGTATTTCATCAGCTTTTAATTTGGTAAGGGAAATTAAAAGCAAATAGGAAATAACAGTGTGGAGAGACAGAGACAGAGACAAAGACTGAGAAAGAGACAGAGACCAAGAAAGAGACAGAGAAAGACAAAGACAGAAAGGACTGATACAGCAAATATCCAGATAGAAAAATATTAATGCTAGGAGAATCTGGTTGAGGGGATATGGGAATTCCTTGTACTATTCTTGAAACTTTTCTGTAAATAACATTTTTTTTCTAATCAAGTCAAAACTAGCAAGTCAAGGTGGAACACAAAACTAATTGGAACTACAATGTCATTTATACTTGCTTCGAGTAGGTCAAAAATTCAGTTATAAGCTTTAAAATCACCAACATAAAGCAAGAAATACAATAAATTATGTGAACCATTTCCCATAAGATGAATACAGATCATTGCTCAGGGAAGAATACATAACTATGTTAGTTTCTGGTAATGAAACAAGAAATAAATTTCTCCCATGTGTTTTCAATGTCCTCATATTTTTAGAGTCTAAAAACAAAAGTTTCACGGGGCTATTTTGTATAACATCATTCATATTGGGCCATAACCTAATGCCAAAGTAAAATTCAGTAAAAGCACTTCTACAGAGTACAAAAACAAGACAGCTCAAGTACGGTATGTAGATTCCAAACAGCATTACTAAACTCAAGAATAAGATTCTAGAATACCTGTAGCAATAAACTGTTCATCTGGATCAACTTTCTGGTAAATAATAAAATCCAAGCAGAAGCTATGGTCCCTGTAAGATAACTAACACAACTCTTTCATGCAGCTGCTTGAGAGCCTTACAATTTAACAAGCATCCAAGCTAGAGATAAGTTAATACACACATAAATTTACATTTAAATTTATAAATTTTAATAGGTTTGCAAGGATATATATGCCTGGATGAAGATCATTTTAATATAAAAACAGCAGAGCCAGGATAATTCTGGCCTGTGAAAATGCTAAACATATGTCTACTCCATGTAAACAAATGTACAGAATAACGTTACTGAAATGATAAAATGCCTGAGTCTGTTCTTCAGTATGACTGGCTAATGGGAAGAATTAGTTATTGTTATCTACATAAATGAGTAGATCATTAGAGAATTCATACTAAAGTTTCATTCTAAGAATAGTTAATATATGGCAGTTTTCTTCTAGCACCTGAAAAAAATGCATACTAGAAGATAATCTTCTTTCTGATCCTGAGCTTCAAATGGAAGTAACTGCTAACTGCCACATGTGAGACTGGTCAGGAACATAGACATCCATGTAACTTTTAAAATAGATGCAAATATTTCACTGAACTATTAGCAAAAGGATCAAAAGCAGTGGTTTTAAAACTTAATTGTACATCAAAATCAACAGGAAAGTATTTCTTTAAAATGTGGAAGTACAATTTTAAAGTAAACTGTCTACATACTCAGGATATCTTTAAGAGACTGATCTAATATTTGTCTAGGATTTGTAAACTATGCTTTAAGATTAATGTTAAATAAAAAAACCAACAGAACACTAATAAGATAAAGTATAGCTCTGCAATCAGCACAACACTGAAAACACAATGCCAGACACACTCTTCTGTGCATCCTAAATCACTGTTCAAATGATTTTTATTAACAGATTACCCAACTTTTTGAGTAGAAATCATTTTACAAACATTTAACACATCTCTTGCAATAATCTTAAGATCAACTTCTATTAATAAAAACTAGCATTCAGTATCCAGTTGCACAAATCTGTTAATTCATTCATCAGCCCTTTACTGAGCACCCAAAATCTGTCAGGCACTATGATGGGGTAAGAGATCCAGTTACGTAGACTTTGCCTTTGAGAAGCTCTTGATTAGGTGCTGTTTCCTACTAAAGAAGAAATTCTAAGAACTAACAAGGAAAGAGGAGGAGAGGCAAGACAGCAGTAAGACAGTCAGAACAGAAGAGCAAAGAAGACAGTCTTTCACTTATTTCCCACTCTAATATCTATTTTCATAGTTAATGCACTCCAATTTAGTTTTAAACTTTGTAACTATCAACATGAATACAGTAAAGATAAAACAAATGGAGACAGAACGTGTAGTTACAAAATGTGCTCATTGTAGCCATATGATTGTAGTATAATTTTAATTTATCATTTGTCTGTCTACCTACCTACCTATGTACCTAATACGAGTGAGACATTAGAAAGCAATGCAATAACGTGTTCACGGGGTACACTATGTCACCCCAGGGTTCACAGAGCTCACAAAGCCCCATCATCCATGATCTCCTTCTCTCTCATTCAAGAGTTGTCATTCCCAGAACAATTTCACCACTAAAGTTTAATGTTTTAGATTAAGTGAGAAATGCCAAAATTAAAAATTTGAAAAACATCCTCATTGAGCATTAAGTGGAATAAAATATTTTCTAACAACATGTAACAAACGATGCAACTTCATGTAAACAATGTTGTGCACTTGTACATCACATCAAATGAGGCTCAGTGGTAAGACACTGGCAGTTACCTGGGAGAGGTAAAGTAATGAAAGCAGTCTGCATTTTGAATCTATAATCTGCTTATGAATACTTGAAATACTGTACATGATAACCTCTTAAAACACAGAGAAGATCTGAAATCCAAAGCATATGAACTTCACTCAAATTCCATATGAATAAATGATACAACAATGCATTCCAAATCAATCCAGAAGGGAAAGATCTTATGATAAGACAGTCCATTTCATCTTTTTCTAAGAATTCAGCTATAATTGAATCATGTCCAGAGGGACCATGATGTATGCTCTCACTGAAAAATATGTTATACAAATAATGTTTTATCTTTTACTGAGATAACAAATATTAATTCAATTAAGTCCCCTAAATCACATGCAACACCCATAGTTCTAATGTACTCTTGAAAACAAAAAAAAAAAAAATTAAGATAGAAAAAAAGAAGTAACTCCTGCAAATCCCTCACACAATACTGAATTACAGAAATTTGATACTTGGTCCACTTATCTTTTACTGACCAAAGAAATCAAGTTTGATACTACAATCCCATACAAGGATAAGAACTGGTAAAATCATTAATTTGTCAAATTATGACTTTTACAAGGATATTTATGGAACATTTGAATAGCTATCATAATAGATAATGAACTCCTCCAAATCAGTAAGAAAAACAAAAATAGCTCAACAGAAAAACAGTAAAGAATATGAATCAAGTAATTCATAAAACATACAGAGGTCAACAGCATGAGAAAATAATATTAGCCAGGCATGGTGGTACATGCCTCTAACCTTAAGCTATACAGCAAAGAAACATTATGAAATCATTTTTAAATACAATAAAGCTAGAGAAATAATAGAACGATATATACTAATGCAGAAAAATGTCCATGACACTTGAGTGAAAGATACAATAGGATCTGAACAGCAAAATACAATGCTTTTAATTTTTACAAATCTAATTGCGCATTTTTCTAACCCATACAGTATATGTTTGTGCAACTCAAGAAAAAAGTTTGGAAGGACATACTCAGAACTGTTAGCAATTTTTACTTCCTAGGGCATGTTGTTTTGTGGAGGAAGAGTACCAACTTTTTCTGTTATGAGCACATATTGCAGGATATTTAGTTTTTTTTTTATCAGTACCAGGGATTGAAATCACGACTGCACGCTTGCAAGGCAGGCGCTTATGCTACTGAGCTAAATCCTCAGCCCAATATTTAAATTTTTATGTAATACAACTTATAAGTTAAAAAATCCTTTTAAGTAATTTAAATTAAATCAATTTATATTATTACAATCATAACTAGAAAACTCTATCCACAAACATATAGTATTAAACAATGTAAGTATAGTTTTATAGTACAATAACACAACTTAGAAACAATCTGCCCAGATACTAGTTGAAAATGTTCACATACCCTGCTATTCTTCAACTAGGTCAAATCCCAGCATCCACATTAACTTTTCTCTCTGTCTGGAAAATACTATTTCTTTAGTTTTCTCCACACATTCACCCCCTCACCACCATAATTATTAGAAAGCTTCCATGTCATCCTTCAAGATACAACTTAACCTATTAAAAACTTTTCTATTGCAACAATGCAAATATAATCCAGAAAAATAATCTTTTTAAAAGATTAAAGAAATATATTTTTCTGACAATAGATAATTCTAATTATTACTACTGATTTTAGTGTTATTTTAAATTTTTAAATGAAATGAATTTAAATTCATTTAAACATCCTTAATGTTAAATTCATTTAAATTCATTTAAACATCCTTAATGTGGAAATCAAAAATCTAAAAGGCTCCAAAATCTAAAACTTTTGAGTCCACCACAGGTGGAAACTTTCCAAACTGAACCTCAAAACACAGGTGCAGTAAAAGGATTGTGTAAAGTTAGCTTTGGGCTTTGTGTATAAGGTGTACATGAAACATAAATTAATTTCATGTTTAGACCTGGATGTCAGCCTCAAGATATTTCATTATGTATGTGCAAATATTCCAAATCTAAAAAATCTGAAATAAGAAGCAATTCTGGTCCCGAGTATTTTGCATAAGAGTTATCCAACTTGTATTAAACAAATAAAATAATGGGGTTTTTTTTCTCTATTTCAACTAAAATGTCTTCAAAGACATATAAAAATATGCATAAAAATTGTGCCAGGCTATAACTGGTATTTCAAATTCCACTTGGGAAATGAATTTGATAGCTATGCCATAAACTTCTAAAATCCTGAAGTTTTAATAGATGTGCTGACACCACCTTAACCACAACAGTTCTAGCAACTGCTACTATAATAAATCTGTCAATTTCTATAATGCCTCTGACAAATCCATTAATATGAATGATGTACACTTCACATAGCACACTACACAGCAACTGCACAAGTTATGTCATCTCCATTCTGAGTAGCAAATCAGCAATCAATATTTGTAAAAGCAGCAGCTAATCCTTTGTAAAATCACTGGTTCTGTGATTGAAGAGTTTGCTCAATCCACACAGTTAATCCCTCTTCATCTGCTTGAGCCCACTATTTATCCCAGCCTCTTACAGAGCTTGCTATGGCAGATTAATACATCTTCACACACCAAACATGACCTGACAATTGACACAGGATATTGTTGACAGGATAAGCTCTACAAATACTGGCCCTTTACAAAGGAAACCTACATTAACATTCAGAAATCCCAAAGTTTACAAATAGGCTCACAACTAGCCCTTCCCAACTGGTCACCTGATTTATTGAGCTCACTCTCCTCAGGATATATGTACCTATCTTTGTTTTGAAGGAGTCTTCTGGCTGATTTTAAAATGCTTGTTTATAAAGCATGTGTTGTTACTAATCTTTAAAATAAAGATAAATAGAAGTGTCTTGCCAAGGAAAGGACTCCTACATAGAGAACCACTTGGAGAATTCTTAGGTGTGAAGTAAATGCGACTGATTTCAGCTAATTTGAAGATATACATTTGGAAAAAAAAATCTCAACAAAGCATCTTAATGCTTAAAACAAAGCTTTGAATGAAAAAAACACAGAAAAGTGATGAACAATATTACAAAGCACTCGCGCGGTCATGAGTTCGATTTCCGGTATCAATTAAAAATAAGTATTACAAAGCACACTCTGCTCTCAGAAACAGCTGTTATAAAGTTATAAAATAAAAAAGTTTACTTGTGTTGAGCAGTTAGATGATATGACAAATCTCTCGTGAGGAAAATAGCTATGCCATGAACTTCTAAAATCCTGACCCTCCTAATTCAAAGTCCTGAAGTTAAATTTTACTTATAAGCCCTCCCCCACAATTTTCTTAACCAAGTGATTTCAACACAGAAATTCCATATATTCTTAGCTGAGGCTAGCTAAAGGACAAAAAAATGAAAATTCATGTCAAACTAAGAACAAAGAATAGTCCTGGAGAGAAAAATTATTTCCTAATCCGGCATAATGAAAGAGAATGATTTTTTAAAAACACAACATCAACTACCTCTTTATGTATCTAAGTTCTTGTTATATGTATTTATTAGAGGTGAAATATTACCAAGATACTAAATCTTATGTTATATTCTTCCAGAGAAGATGTGGCATTCCAAGGAAGGTCCTAAGGACCATATGAAATGATCAGGAGACAACTGTGCAACGAGAAACCAAATGTGCAGAGAATTTTAGAAGAGAAATGAGTCAAGAGTCAGTAACAGTATTTGCTTCAGAAAGGCCAAAGAAGAGAAGTACTACAAATTACTTACCGAATATGAAAATTAGGCAGATATGGTGCTCTTCCTGAAATGTCAAAGAAGCACTATGGGGCAGAAGCAGCATGTAGTAATTAAAGAGTAAAATGGGTGAAATTGAAGCCAAAAAAAGAAAACCAGTCGTGAAAAATAGAATCAGTAGTAAAGGAGAGAAAGAAAAAATAATAGAGGAAAGTTATTTCCAGTTTACTTTCTAATTCGGTATTTGTAATAACATTCCTTATTCCATATCAAATTACACTTTAAGGCAACACTGTTTTCAAAAGTAATTCATATGTAATAATTCATATATAATATTAAAATGAAAATCAGTAAAATTATTACAACTAGTTGAAAATACAGGGTGGCATCTCCAATGTAATGCAAAACTATTTCAGATGGTATGTTGTATATTTTAAAAATGTAATCTTAAAATGTAATAGCTTTTTCAGATATTAAGCAAAATAACTTGCAAGTCAACTGAATTCGATATAAAATGAGTTACACATGTCACCAAATCCTACAAGATAACTGGCTTTAATCAGCCTTAGTGAGGAGAGATGATGCACAGAGTGAATAAGAAGCAATACACTAGTTCAATTTTATAGGTGATCTGTTCATGTCAAGAATATATAGAATGTTAAATAGTCAAGTTTGCCATCAGCTAAGAAAAATAAATTTTAAATTCTTGAATCACAAAAACCACTTAGAGGCCACAGTTACCAATGCTATTTCATACCACTTTTGAAATACTGGCATTTCCCTGGTACATTTAAATTATGATATTGCAAAATTCAACCCCTATACAACTTTTTAAAAGCACATCTGTCATACAAAATATATACTGGCATTGAAATCTGTTAAGTCTTGGTCTTTGACCCTCCTAATGAAAGTCCTTGAGACACTGGACACATGACTAATGTTCTCTCCCATACATAAACACACATATGTAAAATGTGTGTGCACATGTGTGAATAATGCATATACAATGCTGCATAGCTGATTCTAGAGAAGGTAATGTTTGACTGATTTTTATATCATAATGATGTTCACAAACAGCTTAGGCTTTTAGATAGAACTGAAATAATTTCCTAAAGAATGGTAATGTTTTTAAAAATGACAATACAGTAAATGAATGTTTCTGAGGGAAGCAATTTATAACTTCTCTCAAAAACTTGACATATTCTTAGAAACCAAATAACAAAACAATAAACTTATAACTCAATGTGCTAATGTTAGATGTAGCCAGAACCAAATTAACACCCATGGAACTCTGAACAAGTCACACTAGCCTCATTAAGCATGCATCTAAACCGAGCTCACTTGCTAATCAGACATTAGTGTTTTCTTTGGAATATGCTGAAGAAACACAGTGCTGCTAACTGAAGTTTTTTACATGTTCCAAATAAAATGCTACTTTTAAATTTGAGATTTTGATGTTTTAATAAGTATTTCCATTTACCTTTTAACACTTCTGAGTACTGACGTGTCAATAAAGACTTTGTGATTTTTAGTTACAATAATAAAATCAAAATTATCAAGATTTTCCATGAAATAAAATCTCAAAAAAAGAAAAATGGTCACAGTGAAGGTGACTTGGTAGCACAATAATTTGTTGACTCAAACATAAAAGATATGAGGCCTAAATTTTTATTATAAGGAATTTCAAAACTATAATAGCAAAAGAATACTTTTTACTAAACTAAACCCATTATTATGGCTCAGGGCACCAATATCACTATGTTAATTTGTCCCACCAATGATAATGTTAATTTACATGACCTGTTTAAAAGAGTAACTGCCTCATTTCTCCACTGTCACATTACTATTTTTCACTTTATAAAAACAAGTATCTTAGGGGGGAAGTCCTTTGAGAAGATGTAAATATCCAAGTTTTCAACCACCAGTTTTAGCATTCATTAGGTCTAAACCTGAGTTTTGCCTGAATTCTTTCCCTCCTGATTGCAAATGATGACGTTTCCAGCCCTTTTTTAGAGATTGAACCTAGGGTCTTACACTCACAAACTACATGTTGTATCTCTAAGCTATAAACACAGCACCACAGCCTTTACTTTTAATAAATGAAGATGTCAAATATTATATGATTTTTAGTTACAATAATAACTGAAAACTAATAATAATAATTTTTATTGTTAATAATAATAACTAATAATAATTTTTAGTTACAATAATAACTGAAAAGGCTGAAAACTAGACAAATGATGACAATTTGGAAATAAAATTAATTCAGAAGAAACATGGCTAATTTTTGGCTTGATAGACAATACAAACATGATTTGATATTTCTGTATGTGTGTATACATAAATATGTTTGCAACCACTTAGTAACCAGGTACTGTCTAGAACAACTGTGCAATTAAAAATAACAATAGCAAGGCCCCCTCTGATTTAAAAAATAGATTATAAATCATAGGGCTACTTCTATTGGTCTCTAAATTTCACTGTAGATCCCTAGATGATTTAATATTTCTGGATTTACCAAGTGAAAGGCATAGACAGTCAGGCATGGTAGCACACACCTATCATCATAGCATTTGTGGAGGCTGAGGCAAAAGAATTACAAGTTACAGCCTAGCCTGGGCAATGCAGCAATTTAGCAAGACCAGTCTCAAAAAAATAAATAAAATAAAAGGCTGTAGATGTATCTCAATGTAAGGATCCTAAGATCAATCTCCAGTACTAAAAAAGGAGAGGGAGGACACAAACTAAACAATTTGTAAGTTTCTTTCAACTCTAGTAACTCTACATTCTAAAAATACTAAAATATGCAGATTTATGCAAATATATTGTTATTTTACCACATACATTTAATACATGTCTGAGGGGGAAATACCTAAAAGTAAACATAAGTGTAATAATTGTTTAGGTAAAGCTTACTAACAAAATTTCAAAGTAAAAAAAATAATTTGTCTCAAAAAAATTTTGGTTCTGACCTAGAACATAGTAATTCTTTTCTGTTGATTATATTTGATGTCATGAATTTCATCTAACAAAAGCAAAAAGAAGCATTGTTTCTGTAAGTATTGTAAATGTTAATATGCTAACCTAACCCTAAGTGTAGCTAGTGATAAGAGTTTTTAGAAGATAAATCAATCTGCAACCTGAGGATTCATACCAAAAAGTGTACCTGGCTACTCTAATTAAAGGACCTGGTTTCTAAAGCTTTTGTTCCAGACTCAATAGCGAAAACAAATTTGAACTTGACCTAATTTAGTCTTGATAGTTAAGAGGAAGGGAAGGGAAAACTGGGATTACAGGAATGTAACACCATACCTGCCTTTAGTTTTACTTTTTATATGAAATTATTATACTTTTTGTTGTACCTTTTACACTAATTATTTTAAGGTTTACAAGGGAAACAATTTAAAACAGGACACATAATTATAGCATTATTTTATATTATCACCCAAAACGTCAAATACAAAATGCGCAGAAAATTTATCCACACACTAAAGACCCCAAAGAATTCAGCAGAGGGCCTAGATCCCATGGCAATATCCTGCATGAGTTCAGCTGAAGACCTAGAGCCCATGACAATGCCTCCCACGAGTCCAGCTGGAGGCCATAGCCCCCCCCCAAAAAATGTCTCATGCAAGTCTGTTTCACAGATCTGCACTGGGAAGACCCAAAGATCAGTGGTGGAAGCTCGGAAGTCTATGCCAGTGAGATGTAGGATCTGTGCCAGCAGGCTGGGAGTTCTACACTAGAGCCAGGAGGCAATGCTCAAAGTAAAGACCAGAGCTGCCCTGAAAAGCACCACACCATCCTCAGTGACAAAAAGGTCCTGAGCTCCTCCGACAACAAGAACAGCTCAATTCATATTAGGAAGTCAGCGCGACAAACTTCTCCAGGAGACTGAATAGCACACTATCTTCCCCTCCAGAGACAGAAAGTGATGCTCAAAGTAAGGACCAGAACTTCCCCAAAGCGAACCACAGCCATTCTCAGCAACAACAAAGTCTTGAGCTCCTCTGACGATGAGAACAGCCAAGTTTCTACCAGGACAGAAGCTCAACAAGCTCCTCCAGGAGAACCAATGGCAACAGAACCAACACCTCTACCTCTTGCTCTCCAGTTCTCTTTTTATGCTGTTGGCAGCAATCCTCAGGTGGGCTGTTTGCACCCAGCACCACGTTGATTCAGTTCAGCTGGGTGTTACGGCTTGACCACCAGTTGTCAGTCCACCACAACTATAATAACTATGTTGGGCCATAAAATCAAATTATATACTCAGATGAAATAAAACTCATGAAAATCGATAAGCAGAAGGTAAGTTACCAGAAAAACCAAAGCCAACTGAGTTGTTTATATGCAGTACTTTGCATGGGAAACATTCAAACAGCCAACCAGAGGAAATTCTAAGTGAAATTTCAAGGTTTTGTTTTGTTGTGTGTGTGTGTGTGTGTGTGTGTGTGTGTGTGTGTGTGTGTGTGTGTGAGACAGAGAGAGGAGAGAGAGAGAGATCTGAGTATTTTATGGCATGTAACTTTAAATGATGGCAAATATAAAATATTACTTTATAATTATACTGCATGTTCATTCCATTGTATGTAGTCAAAAATATTTAATTAATAAACAATACTACTGAGAAATTTTAATTATGATAATCCTGTGGTATTGCTTATTCTAGCCTACTCACCTGTATGCAGTTTTATTACACAAATCTGCTGGTGGTCATGATGATTCTGTCATTTATAAAACATATCCCCACACAGGATAAAGATGGCATTTGAAACCAATTTTTATGGTTTGGAGCTCAGATACTCTAAATTCCTCAAAACAAATGGACAGACTCAGGCATGTACAGACTAATAGTCACAGACAACACCTTGTGCACAATTAACACACTGCTACTTACAGACTGGGGGCAGACACTAGAAGAATGGAATGTAATGCGATTATATTTCTATCTCCCTGCCTCCTCATGGAGGATATGAAGGTGAAAACCCTTCTGTTTCCATTTTGGATTATTTGAATTGAGATTTACTGACCTCCTGAGGATTTAAAATGATTTGTAATAAGTTAGCATTCTCCTTGGGTATTTCTTGGCATGCTACAAGCTTTTCTCAATTATATCTGTTCTGTACTTTCTAGCCAGTACATTTTCAATGCACATCAACAAACACCAGTTCAATAAAGAGATTCTGCAATCTAAACCTAATAATTTCAATTCCTGAGAACATTACTCTAGAAAAATATAAAATCTAATACTTTTCATATAGTCTCTATCCCACATCAAGGCATGACAGTAACTATAAAAATTTACTATGAACCTAGTATATGTTAAAACCCATTCAAGACTGAAATTTCTATTGAGATAATTATAGATTTGCATGCTATTGTAAGAACAGGGACCTTTTGCTCAACTTCCCCCGGTGGTAAGATTTTATAAAACTATAGTTTAAATGGCACAGCCAGGATACTGACATTGACACACTCCACCTATGTTACTCAGAGTCCCAGTTTCACTTGTACTCATTAAGTTTTATACAATTTTATTTCCCATATAGGTTAATGCATGCACACTGTCATAATGAACAGCTCCAACACCACAAAGATCCCTCCTGTTGCGCTTTCATATCTATGCTGTCCTTCCTACCTCCTTTCTCCCTAAATTCTGGTAATCACTTTCTATCCTCTATTCCCATAATTTTGTTATTTCAAGGATGTCATATATGTAGAATACGTGGAATATACATGGAAAGTATGTAACTTTTAGGGGTTAGCTTTTAAAAAAACTCAACATAACTACATGGCAAGTCATCCAAGTTCACATGTATCACAGTCTGTCTCTATTTAGGGCTCAGTGACATTCCAAGATACATGCGTGCAGTTTGTTACTATCTAGTGTTTTAAGATAGTTTGTTCCTCTACATCTCATTCCTCAATTCATTGCAATGTGACTTCTGACCATATTACTCCATATATGCATCAAAAATCACATCTAGTTTTCATCATCAATCGAATATTTTTACTATTTACCTTTCTTGGTTTTTGTGAAGCAATGAATACTACTGACCACTCATCTCTTCCCTAAAATTCTCTTCACCCTTGGCTTCTCGACAAAGTACTCTTTACTGGTCCACTTACATAGTTTGTACGTGCTTTTTATCCCAGTCCTTAATCCTGATAGCCTCCCAGCATTCTATCTTTAGGTTCTTCACTGCTAATATTGTTCATCTGCTCACAATGCAATTTCACTCACACTTGTACTTACCATTGCCTCCTATATGCAAAGACGCAAGAAAAGAGCTTTCTCCTAAACTCCAAACCCATATTTTCAACATTACTAAATGTTTTTACCTCCTAAATTTAATGTATTGAGTGAACTAACTCATTTGCTTTCTCCTCAGTCTGACTTAATTCTAGTCATCCTTTTTCATTCCTACAATCCACCTTCTCTACGACTGATACCATAGCTGTGTAGTTCTCTCAAAACTTCACATTCATCTCAACTTCTTTTCCTTTACTTTCTATGCCTACTCAATCAGTTGAGTTGATACTCAGTCATATCAACACTATCTCTGAAATGTTTGAGTTTATACTCTTCTCACTTCCCATCATTATTTCTTTGGTTTAAACACTCAGTATTACTCATTTTTGTTGGATCAATCCAATAACTCGTCTTTACTTCTGGTTTTTCCATGCTACTCTCCAGACTTTTGTCATGATGCTCTTGCACAGACACAACTCTGATATGTCATCGCCACATTAAGAGCTTACAACGGCTCCCTCGTCATTGTGGACAACAACTAACTTTTAGCCCAACATACAAGACCTTTCAAAATCTATCTTTTGCTCACTCTACATCTTCTCTCACTTCTCACATGGACATCCTATACTCTCATTATTCCAAACTACTGGTAGTTCCCAAATGTTCTGTCTCACAAACCAATCACTAAGGTCTCCAAATGAGTCTGGAGAGCTCTCGTAAGGAACCAAAATAGTAGGTGGGACTTTCAACAAGTTTGAAGAGTTGAAATCATTAACTAGTTTTATATTCAGAGGGGAAAACAAATGTTAAATGTCTGAAAATATTCTGAATTTAACATAATGAACAAATAATTTAATATTTCACATATATACAACTTGTCTAGAGATAATGACTTTCTGGTTTCTTCAATTCTATAGTATAAAATTCAAACACCTTCCCAAACAAACCATACAAAGAAATGATATAGTTGATAGTCTTTCTAGATAATTGAGCATAACACAAATAAAGTCTAAATTACAGATTTTGTGGAGCTGTGTAAGATCTTTCCCCAAAAAGAAACTACATGACAGGAAAAAGGAAATAAAGTCTGCTAAATATTAAACAGCACACAGTAACCATTCTTTATATATTTGATATTTTCTAAGATGTGCAATGTTCCCAATGATTTGGTTTTAATCTTTTTTTCATTATTCTTGGTATGCCTGTAAGTGCTGATGATAAATTGATTAATTCGCACTCCTTGGCAGTATATTCTTCTGATGAGTCACAAGGCAACAGAATGGTTCAGGCCACTGCTTTGGCACAGTAATTAAGTACTGAATGTATCTGCAAAAAAGTAGTTGTTTCTTTTTGTGACAGTTACTTCTCTCTCCCCCCTACAACTAAATACTGCAGAATACAAGGTATCACAAAAGTCTAGAGTATCCTAGCAATACAAATAACAAGATACTTGTAGGAAAGGGTAACAAGAAAAGTGTCAAAGGCAAAGTATTTTGCAGTAAAACAGGAAAACAGACTAACTTCCTGGTGAAGTATTAAGTTTAAAAACTCAACATCTACAAGTAAACTGATTTGTATGTATAAAAAATAATAAAACTCTGGAAATATATAACTTTATGAGCTATACATTTTGACACAGTAATCCAATAATTGCCATATATTTAGATAAGTTGTATTACAGAAAAAAGTGGGAAAGAATACTTTAAATGACCCTGAATTAATTGCTCACCATTCAAACCTAAATCAAAATACCATTCCAGCCAGTAAGAAGTATAGTAGCAAATCTAAAAGTTGTTCATCATAGGAAAATTATTATTGGCAAATAAAAAAGTCTTTACTTTTAAAAAAAGTGGGTGGGGGTGGGGGACATCTTAGACAGACTGAATTCATAGTACTTGAAAGAATATGGCTGGATGTAGTATATGTACCCTTGGGACAACATGGTATTTCGCTTCTACTAGGACTCCATTTGCTAGGCTGCAAGAGCGCATAATAAGAAATCATCCTGGTAGAATTTTCTGAAGATTAAATAATTTATGTAAAGCACTTAGAACAATATTTGATCATTTTCTAAGTATTTCTAATTCTAAGTTCTATGATTCTAATAATCATAATTTTAAATTCATAAAAATCAAGAATGGTAAAGAACTTCAAATTGATGGACAATTTCTAGGCTCATATATGCTTTATATATTTATATTTCTGTGTATTCTTTCATTATTCCACATTATAATCATTTGTTCAATGGTATGGAATATCCATTGTGAAAGTTTGCCTCAGAATTTCAATAAGAAACTAGTATCTGTGAGTACTACAGTACACTGGCCAGAGTCATGAAGTCAGGTCTGGCTTTCCCAGTTCATGTTCTTCCATACATCAGTGGGTGACCTCAGGCAAGTTACCTATCTGGGAAGGCAAGAAACACATTGCATCAAACACATCTATTTCTTATGATGTCTAAAAGAAATAGTATATGGTTAAGTAATGGTAACATAATTCAAGTATTGTATATAAAATAAGTTACATATGTGTAGCATATATACATAATACAAATTAAAAGCAAAAATGAATTTCCTCCTCTTCAAATATTTGATACAATAAAAGAATAAATAAATGAACTGCAGCAGTCTTGCAACATCAACATCAAAAATAGTTAAAAAAATCATTTTGGGACTATATAATGTCTGCGTTAATAGCCAAGGCATTCTAAGCTTAATCTAGAATTTTAAGAAATTTAATTAGTTAAATCTATGAGTTGACATTAAGTAGGAGGCAATAAATTTAAATGAATGACAAGATTTAATCTTTTAAAATATTATGCATAAAACACTGTGATTGTTCATAGAAATGTAAATGTTACCAACAACTCCAAATAAAAGTCTTGTAAGGGCGCCCTAATTTTAAGAACTTAAGAATTATTTGTAATTGCTATCATTAAAGAGCTGTTTAGAGAATAAAAGAATGATTCTAATTAGACATTTTCTCTAACCCTTTTTTTTCTGCCCCCTTTTTACATAGTGAATAAACCTATTTTTTCTTATAGGAAAAATACAACCTCCTGCCTTATTGCCACAAATTTTAAATTACTGTAGTTTTCTATGTCATAGGTCAGAAAAATTTCAAGCCTAGCTATACTCAATGATTTAATAAAGTACAATTTTGTTCACTGACATCAAATACCTCAATCACTGTAATATCTGAAACAGAAATGATACACATTTTCATCTTTCTCTAATCCCCAAGTTGACAATCATATGACAAAGTTTTCAATCCATATCATTCTGTAAAATATACTCTACTTAATATTAGTTTCTTATTGAAATTCTGAGGCAAAACTTTCACAATGGATACTCCATACCATTGTACAAGCAAGACTTCTATTGGGGACTATGTTCAAGCACATGACTAAAATCTAAGCTAAAGGTGGGTCAAGCAACAGCTGCACGGAGAAATTAAGACAAGTGTTGAAAGATAGCAAGCTTTTAGGATAAATACTGATGATTTGTCAAAGAGGCCAGCCTGTAAGCAAAGAATTATGTGAAAAGTAAAAGGAGAAGGTTTTTAGGAGAACTTTAAAAAAACAAGCAAAGGGATTTGGACTTGATTAAATAGGCAACCTACCACTGTTGTAGGATCTTGAGGAAGCAAATGAGTCTATCAATATAATATTTCATAAAAATCAATCTGGCAGGATACAATTGAGCATAAAAGAAATTTGAGAGGCTTTTTAGTTCCTCGAAAACACCTACAGTATTTCTCTGTAGTGAGTTTTCACCACAAAGACTAACAGTAGCTTTCATTCATACATTCTACCAATGTTTACTGAAATCCTGTTATATGTTGGGTACAGCACTGGACCCTGGGATTATAATGATAAGGTTCATGGTCTCTTCTCTTGTGGAGCCCACAAGATAGTGAGAAAGATGGAGAGAAAATAAGCAAAAACACAAATGTGACAAACTGTGGTAAGTGTTACAAAGGACACAAACAAGGATGGGCAACACATCAGGAAGCAGAGGAACTGATTTTAGGAAGGTGGCTCAAGGAGGCCCCGAGGAGATGGCAGACGCTAAATTCTACACAATGTGGAGAAAGGGCGAAAGCAAGAATGGGTTTTGGCAAAAAGAACAGCATGTACAAAAGCAGGAAAATGTTTGGTTTGTTCAGGGAATTTCTCCAAGTATAAAACAAAAATGAACTGAAATCAGTTTTGCTAACCTCTAAACATTCAAAGGGCAAAATTTATTCTCACATGCATATAATACCTAGGCTCGGTATTTCCCCCAATTTTTTCCACTTCTACAGGCCACATAAAAAAATCATGGCTGAAACAGTGCAAATGGCTATGTTTTAGGTCTAAGGCTAATGTCTTCAGGATTTACAGACACAATTCAAAGCTTACAGAGAGAATTGTAATAAAATTTCTATTACGTTAACTTTATCAATATTTACAAGATAGAGCTGTTGCTGGCTTGTCCTTGGCACAATAAAAAGACATTTGTTTCTACAGTCCTCTAAATCATTGCCAACAGATGAACATATAATAAAATAAGACCGACCTAGGCATGGTAGCACATGTCTATAATCTCAATGCTCTGGGAGGCTAAGGCAGGAGGTTCCACTCCAGCCTAGGCTACTTAGCAACTTAACATGATCCTATTTCAAAATGGAAAATTGGAAAGGGATGAAGGTCTGGGGATTTAGCTCAATGCAGAAGCCTTGGGTTCAGCCCCAAGTATATTAAAAAAATACAAGACCAAGATGAAGCTTATAAGTCATTAATATACAATTGATACAAATGTGAACCATATACACTGTATAAAACAATGTCTCACTTAGAGAAGAGTGCATCTAAAACCCCATAAAAAATGTTTTGTGGGGTTCTTTTTCTCTAGCATAAAAGATGAAGTTTTCATGAAAAAAGGCATATTTGCCTACTCTGCAGACAGCTCCAATTCATATTAGTAAAAATTCCACCTAACTGCCAAGAGAAAATGGAAGTGCAAATGTCAAGCTGGGTGCTACTGCTCTTTACAGAAATATTGGCATATTTTTTGCAGCAAATCAATTTTGCAGCAAATTCTTAAGTTGCAAAGGAGATTTATTAATAGGGTACTTTTAACTGCAGGTATGCTCTGTATTCTAATTCTCCATGTTGCTCAGTGGGAATGTAGCTCAGTGTAGCTCACAGCATGTGTGAAGCCCTGAATTTGTTTTCCCCTTGAGCAGAATTTGTTTCTGATAGAAAAGAATCATTCCTATCCACCTTTATAGTTTCAAAGTCTTATTTACCATTAAAAAAACTGATATAAACTACCATGTACTACATGAAATCATAACATAATTATTAACATAGTAATCTTCTGAAGAAGACAGATACGTGGTAGCAGTTCAGATTCATTGTTGAAAAGTGAACGTCACAAAGTCTGTCAAATTATAGGGAAAAATTACTTAAAAAGCATTAAACATCTAATGAGAGGTTTTCTCTCTCCTGTTAAAAATGAATCTGGTGGCCCTGAAGCAAGGCCAGCAGATCGCTGTAGCTGCTGGTTTCAAACAGGAGCCTAAAGAGAATTCTTTCTGTGGTCTGTTGGCCATTTCAGAACTTTGGAAATGGAATGGTCAATTCATCAGAAAGTAATAGCAGGTGAGTATGGCGGACTTTGGGGGCCCTGCAGGGGAAAGACCCTGGTGCCTTGGGACCTGCACCATGCGGTTGACTTGGGATGCTGGGAGAACAAGGAATTCCACCCCTCTCTGGGGGCGATTGAGAGTGTGGCCGATTTTTGGCAGCCTGAAGGAGAGAGACCCTGGCACGTCAGGACCTGCACGGTGCAGTTGACTCAGGGTGCCGCGAGAACAAGGAGCTCCTCCCCTCTCTGGGGGGCAGGTGAGAGTGTGGCAGACTTTCGGTGGCCCGAAGGAGAGAGACCTTGGCGCATCAGGACCTGCACCGTGTGGTTGACTCGGGGTGCTGGGAGAACAAGGAACTCTTCCCGTCTCTGGGGGGGGCGACTGTGATCCTGCCTGTGTGTGGGATGAGAATCAGACATCTCATGTCATCCTGTCCCCCCTCCCCTTCTCCCCTGCCTAGCAAGTAGGAGCCAGTGAACTATACATCTTGTGAAAAGATTGGCTATGTTATTTAGCGTGAGCTCTCCATATGCAAAGATGAGGACAACCATTTGGAAGAAAACGAGACAATATGACAGATAGTGAAGATCTCTGGTTGTCTAGCTTTGAAGTTTATGCTTTCTTATGTCCCATTCTGTTCTGTTTTGTTGTGTTTGATTTTACTCCCTTTTAAAATAAAATAAAATAAAAATTTTTTAAAAATGAATCTGCATCCTTCAGTATTTAGGGGAAGTATACTGATATCAGCAATTTACTTTGAAATATATAAAAAAGAAATCAGATGAGTTAATGCATGGAGGGAGGAGAAACTGACATGATAAAGCAAGAACAGGAAAATGTTAATGGTAAAATCTTTCACTATAAAAATCTTCCATTTCTTCGCAGGACATATGAATTTTTTCATATAGAAATGCTAGTTCAAAACAAAATTGCTATTTTTGTGCTTCTGAGGTATGTTAATAGTTTTCACTTTCAGTAATAACCTGCTAAATGCTCTCAATTTACCCACCCTTGCTATACCCAAATACCAGAAAAAGGACTATCTTAAGGATTCTGAGGAAGCTAAGCTTTAAGTATAACATTCAAAGCTTCCTTTAGGCATGTCAGCCTGGAAAAAGAATCTAAACAGATTGCCATACAGCATATATCTAAATATTAAGAAGTTATATTTCAAACTTAAAAATTATTAACTAAAACCTGGCCTACCCTCCACATTTGACTAATATGTACCATCATAATAATATAGAAGACTAAGCTCAAATTTAGAATCTTAGACTCTAAGAGTTCCACTATTTTTTTTTCTCTCCACTCACAGCTCCACCCCAAACTCCAAGAGCCATGTGCACATGTTTATCCAACCACGGTCTGTCTATACTCCCCTGCACACAACCCATAGCTACCTCCTATGCCGATGGTGTATGCTCCAGTAATATGGTTCACCTCCCATAGGAGCAGTCCACACAGTCCTTAAGAGCAAGCTTAGAGCCACCCTGGAACCCTGGGAGCCCAGAACATGGTCAATGGAGGTAAGGTGAAGTGAGTTGCAGACAGGAGTCAGGCCTTCCCCGCATCTTGGCCCCAAGGACTGCATCTGTGGGGCAGGGTATAAATAAAAAAGGGCCCTGCCAAAGCCCCAAACTACAGCGCCCAAAACAGAGGCTGCTCTTGCCTGAGTTTGTACTGGTCATACTATATACACACTTTCATGACAGAAAAAAATCAGGATCTGGGGGAAATGTTTTCTTCTTTTTAACTAAGATTACAATTTAATATAGAAAAATTAAATCTATTCATTCAGCTAATACTCATTAAAGACTCGCCATTCTAGAACTGGGCATACAGTGCTAAATAAGACAAGATTTCTAACCTCACAGAAATTACATCACAGGGAGGAAAACAAATTTTTAAAACACTGTAAAAGACAGTTTCCAATAATAGAGAATGTAAAATAGCCTAGTGGAACAGAGAATAATGACAGCAATTAGGAGGACAACTTTAGAACAGGTGGTCTAGAAAGACCTCACTAAAGAGATGACCAGTACGCTGAACTGAGGAATGTAAGAGAAGGCCAAGTCAAGGCAGGGTGGAGGTAGAAGACAGTGCGGAACAGCACTCCAGGCAGAGTAACAAACAGGACAGGGGAGCCAAAGCGGAAGAGAGTCTGGCCACTTTGGGGGGTGATGAGGGCAGGTGCACACGTGAAGGAAAGAATTCTCAACTATAGTAAGCATACGCCCTTGCTACAGCAGGGTCATGGGCTCTATAGTGTGCAAGTTATCTCAGTCTATAAGAAAATCTTACCTCCCCACCTTCTGCAGGGCATTCAGTTTTGGAGAGTAATTATCTAACATATGATTAACTCAACACACTGCATCTCTTTCCCATAACTAATTAATTTTTAATCTTTTGAACATTTATATATTCACATGGGACAGGAAATGAGGTAAGAACAGGAACACAGGCCTGGAAGTAATCAATTGAGTTTGTTTTAGTTTTCATGTACACAGTGTTCTGCTATCTCATATCAGAATGTAGGTAAGAATGAAGGCAAATTCCTTCTTTAGCATGAGCTCAGAATTTTGCTCTAATTCTCAGCCATAAAGTTTTATTCTCTTCCTTTTAAACACCAACCAACTCACAAATTTACACTATAAGTAAAAGAGAAGGTTATTAAGAACCGTGTGGATACACAACAACAAAATCATTATAGCCAGTAATAAAAAAAAGAAGAAAATAGATCTGAATATTTATAAAATACTGCTAGAGATATTTTATTAAGATTTCATGGAGGCTGATAGTGGCCATTTTATATTCTTATAAAGTTACAGTACAAGATCAATCAACAGATAATTAGAAGCAAATCCCAGGTTTCTTATAATACTTATGTCACTGGCTACATCTTGAATAAGCAACAAGCTCTTCTATCCCTCATCTTCCCAGTGGTAAAGAGAAAAAAGGAAAGATGGTGCAGGAGAAACCAGAAAGCACCTAGAATTCTTAAGGAAAAAAGCTAGTAAGTACAGAAATTCAGATAACAATTAGCATTTTTTCTTACACTAAAAATTAATAAATATAAATGTCATAAATTAGTGATTAACTCAAAACTGCCAGAATTTATATTGGTTCTTTTTCTCAGTGAAAATAAAAAAGTCAGGTAAGAAAACTGACTTACATGTAACTGCAATCATAAAATGCAAATATAATCATCTGTATAAATTAGGAAACTAAAATTCTGCTCATATAAATTTCTTATAGTCTCGTATAAATCCTACATTTTCATTCCTCTCAAACTATCTGGTTAATACCACACACACACACACACACACACACACTCTAAGTTTGAAAATGTTTTTTTGAGGTTTTTGTTTTGTTTTGTTTTTTGCTCAAACTCACAGCAATTCTCTTGCCTCAGCCTCCTGAGTGCTAGGATTACAGGTGTGCACCACCATGCCTGGCACTTTGAAAATAATTTTAAACTTTGACAACTTTTTCTACATAGCCTATTTGGAGTAATTATGAACAGAAAATGACTCAGCTAAAAATCACATCTAGCATTAATGCAGAAACAGCAAAATACTGTGAACCAAATGCTACAAAAAGCCAGTGCTTCAAATGCAATATGAACCATTTTTAGATATCATCAAAACCAAAGATCACAGCATGTGTTCTTTTCTGTTAGAAAACAGACTTTTAATTTCTGAAACCTTAATTTGGAAGTTAAAAGACAAGGGTTTTTTTTTTCCATTTTATCAATATATGTAATATAATTAACATAAGGAAACTTAATTTACACATCTAAGGGCTTCAAGGTGAAGGTGTACATTTTAGAAAACTTCAGCCCAAATATTTTTATTATGTAAGAAAGTTCTTAATATCTGATGTCAGCAAACCTTTCACTATAGAAAGGTTTAAAAACACTACTAAAAGCAAGCTGAGGCTTAACATATGTCATTAAATAGGACCACAGCATATTAAAATTTCCCCTATGTAATCAATTTTGTTTTAAATAATGCTGCTTTAAATGGATGCATGCTGTGATAATAAGATCATTCACACACAGATATTCCATTGTTGTACTACATCTAGAGAGTGTCAAAATGAATATTCAAATATTCCAATATTTTTAAATGTGTATTTTACATCATATTACCTAATTTTTTTAAGTATCCACTATCTAGTTCCAAGTTTTTTCATTTTCTCAGCAAAATAATAACTCTTGGTCATCATAGGCAGCCAAATATCAAGCTTTAACCATCTGTCAACTGGCTTGAATTCAGCTAGCATGCTCCTGTAGTTTTAGTTCTAATTGTGTTTAATGCTGCACTAATTATTTCAATGGGGAATAATTTTGTACAGTCAAAGTTGACTCATTTTATAAACTGGAAGCTCCTCAGCTATAAATTGGCAGGTCTCATCCTTCATTCCTCCTAAGTGTTGTGCCAAAGGGGAATAAGTATATGGTTGCTCTGTGACCAAATGTCATGTGCTGGGCAGAAACATTGATCCTGGCTATTAATCACTCTGCAAGCCCTCCCAGTAATCAAAGGGCACAGCTGCAATGATATATGACCAGTGTCAGAGCAGAAAGCCCTTTACAAGACTGCTTGCCTACCAGCTGATGGCCAGTATGTACTACTGCATGCACACTGGCCAGCCCAAAGTGCCCAGGCTAATTAATCATCACCTCTAACTGTTCATTCTATCATTAAACACCTTTATTGGCTGAATTATTGGAGGACTCATACCCCCCTAATTACTTAGGTCTGGAAGCAAGGAACTGTCTCACCTGGACAAAAAACTGCCTATTACCTATATCAAACCAGTCTGCTCTTTCAACCTCTTCTCCATAAAAGTTTGCTGACCAAGCAGTGAACTGAATACTAGGAGAAAACTGGATGTTGTTGTGACTGGTTTAGGTTAGGTTCATATTAAATGAATGACAGAAAACGTCTATATCATGAAATATTCTAAATTTAATATGATGAGATTTTAGAAACCTTACATGTAAATTTTACATGAGTCATGGAACACAAAGATAGAGGAAACTGAAGTACTGTCAGTTAACACCAACCAGTTTTCAGAAGAAACAGAACAGATTTTAGTAGTTATTATTCAATTACCATGTGATTGAGTATACTCTTCTACTTGTTACTATTTCCTACCTCAATAAAAGCATTCAAATGTTGATTATTTTAATAAAACATTTTATATTTCATATCTACTTTTGAAACTAATATTGTACCACTTACAAGTTGTTTTTTTTTTTTCTTTTGATGCCGGGGAATCAAACTCACACCCTCATGCTTGCCAGGCAGGCACTTACACCACTGAGCTAAATCCCTGGCCACTTACAAGTTTTTTAAAGTAAACAGGATAAAGTTGCTAATCAAGGCTTTAGAAATTGTAAAGAAAACTTTGAACAGCATTTACCCACCTTTAATTTTTATGTAAAATAACTTTCCCCCTTTCAAAACAGTGGTAATAATCTAAGCAGACAAATGAGTACTTTTAGGGGGTGATGAAATTGTTCTGGGTCATATAATTGTAGTAGTGGTGACCCAGCTGTATATAGCCAACAAAAGTTATCAAATTGTAAACTTAAAGGATAAATTTTACTGTACACAGGGTTTTAAAATTATGACTAAGTATCATACTATATAAAACCCCTTAAAATATAGCAACCCTATTGTGCTAAAATACCAGAGTACCTCAAAGTAGCGAACTATCAAGATGTTTATAGCCAAATATGGTGAAATGTCTTTCTTAAGGGAATGTACATAGAAGTAGTACCGTGGTATAACTTTCTGTTTGGTTGGTTTTTTAGACAGGATCTCTTCAAACTTGCAGAGACCCTCCTGCCTCAGCCTCCTGAGTGCTGGGATTAGGGATGTGCGTTACCATGCTTGGCAGTGGTATAACTCCTGAACCTTACTTTGAGACTTTAAAAATTGTGTTAATTTTTAAAAGTTCCAGCATACGTACAGTTTTCAAGGAAATTTATTAAGATAGCTCTTGACAAAACTCTAAAGTTGTGTTGCTTCATGAAGCATTATCTTACAGCATGTTTAGAAATATGACAGACCAATGATGATGACTTTTTCCCACAATGATTATACAGTGAGTTCAATACAAATTTTTCAAAACTGATATGACTATAGTCAATTTAGAACCATGAACCAAACCAATCTAGTAAATTTAAAACAGACTCAACTAATAATCAGATAGATGCTATATTTTGGCTATTTTTGCTTTTAAATTTTTAGGATATAAGGGTAAAAATAGATGAATACACAGCAGAAATGAAGGTGATAAAACCACTGACATGCCTACTAGAAGGACTGAAATGAAAAGATGGATATACCAAACACCAATACAGACGCAAAGCAAGTGGTAGGAACACAACGTGGTACAACCACTATGGAAAATAGTTTTTGAGTTTCTTATAAACATATACATTAACAGTAATCCTATCTCTAAGAGAAAGGAAAATACAATCCTTCAAAAAGATCCGTACACAAACATTTATAGTAGTTTTATTCATATTAGTCACACAAAAGGAACAAACAAGAACATGAATGGAATCGCCAAGCTGTGCTACATCCATATAATGGACTACTTACACTCCTCGATTAAAAGGAACAAACTACAAATACATGCAGCACCTGGGATAAATCTTAAACGCGTCATGCCAAGTGTGAGACATTAAATTTTTCCTAACTACACGCTATTTATCAGATCTTTTGGAAAAGGCAAAACTATAGCAGCAGAAATTACGTCATGTTATGAGGAGCTGAGTTGGAAGCAGGGGACTGACTGCAGAGAGCACCAGGGAACTCTGGGGGTAATGGAAATGTTCTGGATCACATAACTGTAGCAGTGGTAACCCAGCTGTATATATCTAACAAAATTCATTGAATTGTAAACTTAAAGAATGAATTTTACTATACATAAACAATACTTAGATGGCCATCAATGGATGAATGGATAAAGAAAATACAGTATTTTTATACAATGCAGTACTACTCTGCCACAAAGAAGGATAAACTTGAGACATTTTTAGGTGGATAGATGTACCTTGAGAGCATTCTTTTAAGTGCAATAAATTGGAACACATATTTAAATATCACATTGTTTCTCTTGAGTGAGAAACACAAAGGTTAAATAAGGACCAAAATGGATGACAGCTATTGGGAAGTAGGAAAAAAATGAGAAGAGGTACAAGAGAGTGGGGAGAGAATAGGGATTTAAAAACAAAAAGGATGGAAGGAAAAATGACAGAGACAAAATATATAAAGGGAGATGTGAAGAAGGCTTGAAGCAAGGGAGGGGAATGAGTAAAAAAAAGAATTAAGATATAGCACATACAGGTACAAATTCCCTATGATGAATGTGAATATTATGTATGTCAAAGGGTACCAATAAAATTTGTTTAAAAAATAAACCTAACTTACACACAAAAAGGCAGAAGCGAAACAGAGTTGGTTCATTTCTGTATGTTACATTTATTTTGGAGCCATTGACCTGTATAACCCAAATGCTTACAAGTATTAAAATACTTTTTAATCTTAAAAGTAAGACTTTATTCTACATTTTAAGAACCATCAACTCTAAGTTTGATATAAATGGAAAACTGTGAAATGCCGAAATACCTTAAAAGGGAGATTACTTTTCTTAACATTTTATCACTTACAGAGTTGAAAAAATTTATCTGATATAAATTATCTAATCTTAAGGTAAGACTGAATGAACTGCTCCAAGATGTACAGAAATAAGGCACTTTAGTTCAATTAAATGATTTCCCTGCAGGCAATGTCTTTTCAATCTGAGCTAATGACATCATTAAAGGAGGATGGTTCATTTAACTAAAAGGATCTTTTACAAGGCAGACAGACAGAAGGCAATCTAAGAATGTTTGCTAGGACTTTCCATATTTAAAAATTATGATGGTACAATGCCTACACAAAATTCTGAAGGTGAGATATCAATCAATACATTGCAGAAATAATTTCACAAAAAAAGATTGTAGTAATGGCAATTAGGCTACTTCAGATTAGCAGTGACACAGACTTTGCTAGAAATTAAGGATTTATTTCTGAAATGCTAAACTTCAGTCCCTACCTGCTGTTTCTAGAATAACCCTCTCCAGGTTGGATAGGCTTTAAGTTTTATCTGACTTTGAACTTCTGCATGTGAAAAAAGGCAAAAGCACAACTGCCTACTATGCTTGACTGAAGTAGGTTGACCAGAAATTAAACTGTTAATTGTCCAAGATGAGAAACAGTTTAGGGAATCCTGCAGAGGTCTCTGTTCTTAAAACCCTGTGCCCTAGAATACAACACTGAAAGTCTTAAGTGGACTATCCAACATAAAAATTCCTAGAGAAAGAAAAGAGTAAAGGAGTATACAAAATAAGGTCGATCATAAACACCAAAATGTTTGTGTACCATTTAGAGAGATTTTACCATATAATCCAAAAAAGTCCTAAAGGTCTTCAAGACGAGAGTCATAGAAACTCATTCTTGGGGCCCAGTATTTGTTTGTTTATTCAATCATATCATTCCATCTTTGAAACTCAGGCCAGGTTCTTTATCATTTGTCACAGATACACATTAGTAATTATATACAATCAAGGAGAAAAAATGGAAAAGATTCAATTTTGGTCCTTTCAGTAAATAATGTATTCCTTTTGATGAATATATTGTCATGTCACTTTTTCCTAGAAAGTGTTAAACTTTTTAATAATATTAAATTATCTAAGTATTACATATTTTAATCTTTTATCAAAAGATGGGTAAATTCATAAGTAGATTTTAAAATATTTCTTCTCAATATGTTTCAATTTAATAACTTCATAAGTAGTGGGTTTAATTTAATCAACATTTATTAGCAATTTAGCTGAAACAATTTTAGCTATGTCAAAACCATTTTACAAAGAAACGAAATACAGAGTGCCATATATGCCTCTATGTTTAGATTTTTTGGGCAAAAGTCTAATATCAAGATACAGTGGTACAAAAAGACAAGTGAAGCAGTTAGCTCATTGAGTACTATTTCAGAAATGTAGGAAATTGTTCAACTCTCAAAAAAACAAAACCTCTCCAACTATCTAGAGGCTCATATCCAATATATTGTCAGTGGTTACTGTTTGGGGTTATTAATAAATATCTCCTTATTAAGTGCAAATGAAATGCATTGATTATATCTTGTGTTTATTTATTGTGAGCTGAGAACCAAATAGTTGGGTAAATGAATAGGTTAAGATTTGGTAAGAGAAAAGTGGTAAAAAAAAAAAAAAGGGTGGAGGGAAAAATAGGCGGTCTTTATTAATGAATAAAGTATTAAATTAGGGTTCCTTTGTTATCCCTCTAAACCTAGCATTTTACAATTTATTTTCTAAGTCAATTACAAAAATGGTAACCAAAAAAAAGTAGAAAAAGCAAAGTAGAAAATAAGTCTGTTTAATAAAGAAAAAGAACATACCAATTTTTAAATGAGAAAATATATGAAGTTAGCTTATAAAAATATAATAAAAAAATTATAAAAAAGTCCTCCATCATTAGTAGTAAAAGAAATGCAAATTAAAACAACAATGTAATATCTTTTGGCAAATGCTTGAGAAATGAAGCACATATATAGAGGATATAGAGAAAACTGTAAAATGGAAAGATGTTTGCAATAAAAAGAGATTATAAAATAACATACAGAGGGCCAGGGATTTAGCTCAGTGGCTTAAGCGCCTGCCTGGCAAGTGCGAGGTCGTGAGTTCGATCCCCGGTACCAAAAAAATAAAAAATAAAAAATAACATACAGAATGAGGACAAATACAAATACATGTGGAACATTTCTCTAGACAAATATACTCTTAATAGATATTTTAAAAATCATAGTACAAAACAACACATAGACTATGATATCCTATATGTACAGAAAACGCCTCCATGCAGATACCTAATCTTAGCAGGAATTATTACAGTTAACAGTGGTTCTTTTTGGGCTGGGGATTTAGCTCAGTGGCATAAGCACCTGCCTGGCAAGCATGAGGTTGTGAGTTTGATCCCTGGTACCATAAATAAATAAATAAATAAATAAATGGTTATTTTCTTTCTTCTACTTTTCAGTTGAGCTGATTTTGAAATATGTGCACAAATTCCTTGAAAATACTCACTTCAAAAGCGAGTTGCCCTTACATTCCTTTCCCTTTGAATGCGGGTCAACTTCAGTGATTTGCTTTTAAGAAATAAATGGGACAGTGGAGGACATGTTATAAAAAGCTTCTCTATGGCTCTTTCTGGGATCAGTCATCCTAGACAAGGCCAGTCAACGTATCACATGGACTTTTAGGTAGCCAGTGCAAAGGCCTCTGTGAAGGGGGACTGAAGCCTCCTGACAAGAGTCAGCACTATCCTACAGCCATGTGGAAAATATAGTCCCAACTAATGTTCTGACTGAATTCTCAGTGCGTTTCCAAACTCCTCACCAACAGAAAATACAAGAATAAAATATTTATCATTTAACAATAAATAATAAAACAAGAACAGGTTTGGGTACTATTTGCTACAAAACAATAAATAATATATCCACATAGGGTTGTGGTTAAAAATGAAAGATCTGTAATATTCAGAATAAAAAAGGTAAAAACAACTCATGTATAACAACAGATAGTGAATAAACAAATTTTAGTACATAAATACAATGGAATATTATTGGCCTTAAAGGAGAATGGAATTCCGATACATGGTACAAGCTGAATAAATCTTGAAAACACAATAAGTGAAATCAGCAAAACACAAAAGGATGAATATGTGTCATTCCACCTATATGAGGCACCTCGAGCAGCCAAATTCAAAGACAGAAAGTAGAACAGACGTTACCGTAGTTGAAAGGAAGAACAGGGAGTTATTGTTTAATGGGTATAGTTGCTATCTGAGATGACGAAAAGTTATGGAAATACACACCGTTGGTGGTTACTAAACATTGTGAAATGTAATTAATGCCATTGAACTGTGCACTTAAAAATAAAGTGGTGTGGGAGTAAAAATATCTAACATATATGTGTATCAAATCCTCAAGTTGAATAATCGCTATATCACAATCATACACTAACAATTTAAAAGCAATTAAAGAAGTAAATTTTATCTTATGTGTGTATTTTACCACAATAAAAAAGAGGAGAGGCAAGCTCTAGAATAATAATGGTTGGCTCTGAATTTTGGTTCCGACATTTTCCAACCCTATGACCAAGCCTCTCCACAGTTTAATTTCTTCATGTGTAAATGCCTACTGCTTAAGGTTCTTATAAGGTTTAAAAGACATACCAATATAGAGCACTTAGCCTTATGCCTAACACAGTAAGTGCTCCAAAATTATAAATTATTGCTATATGAAAATGAGCATGTTTCTGGTATCCAAAAACTATTACTTTTTTATTACAAACAATGAGAGACAAAAATCATGCCATATATAGCATAACTACCTCCTTTTATGTAGCTGTTAACCTCTGGGCTACTAACCAGACAACTAGGAGTAGACCCTATAGCACAGAGCCTGCTGAAATTATTCAAACTAGCCACACTTACCTGCTTACCCTTCCTTGCCTTGCCTTCCCCACATAAACCACAATAAAAGCTCTGACCTACATTTTCCCCTCACTTCCTCTTCCTCTTGACCAGCCCTAGTGCTTCCCCACAAGGCTCTATGTGGTGGCTGCACCTTCTTCTCTCAGGCACTGTAACAAAGTACCTTATCAATGGTAGCTGTCTTCTGACCTGCTGGCCTCACCATACCTGAATAATAACACCTACATTAAAAAACAAGGCAATGTGTTGTCTACTTCACCATACAGTACTGTCTGAGCTTCAGGCATCTGCAGACTCAACTGGGCCAAAACATCCATGATGGCTTACCCACATGGTTAGTAATTGATGTGACAGGAGATCATCTGGGCCTGCCAAGAAGAGCACAAGCACACAAACTTTCATGTGGCTTGGTCTTCACATAGCATAACAGCCAGGATCCAAGAAAAAAAAATCCCAAGAGTAAGCATTCTGGGAGACCCAAAACAAAGTTGCAAAGCGTCTTATAATCTAGTATCAGAAGTCACACAGCATCACTTCCAAAAGATATATAAATGAATATATATGTAAAAATAATATACATATGTATGTATATTATTACACCCTTTCTGTCTAATGCAAAAGCCTAGAAGAAATGATATACTGGTATATCAACAAATGAGACACCGAGATTTTGGTTTCTAAATATTATTCTCCACTATAAGAGACCACAGCTTCTTAGAGAAAAGGCTTATTACAGGATTAGAACAAAGACAGCACAAAGTAAGCTGAAATATTTTGCCATATGGAATATTTTTAAAACAACTGGACTCTATTATAAGAACATAAATGTCAATATGAAAGAATTACCGGGAGTCAGATCTGGGATAATTTCAGCATCAAAATAATGACAATAAATGGTGATAGTCTATGACTATATTGATAGAAAGAAAAAAAAAAGAAAGAAGGAAAAGAAGGAAGGAAGGAAGGAAGGAAGGAAGGGAGGGAGGGAAAGAAAGAAAGAAAGAAAGAAAGAAAGAAAGAAAGAAAGAAAGAAAGAAAGAAAGAAAGAAAGAAAAGAAAAGAAAAGAAAAGGAAAGGAAAGGAAAGGAAAGGAAAGGAAAGGAAAAGAAAAGAAGGAATAAGAGAAACATTTGTCTTATAATGGAATGCCCATTAGTAAACATATCTTTAGAAAAACATCAATGGATATTAAAACCAATATATGAGAATTCAAAAAAAAGCTATTTACATAGTTTTAAAAGATAGTCTTACTAATTACAAATTAAAAAGCAGGAACTTCAAGTAGAAGACATCAGTTTAGCTGAGCGATCAAAATTAACATATCTATATCAAACAATCAAGTGTCCCTTGATATGATATACAAAATCACAACACCATGTTCATGGAAGTCCTACCAAAAAGTAAACAACTCATTTGTTTTCAATGGGCCACAAGTTATTCAACTAGTTTTCAAATAGTTCAGAACAAAACAACTGTGCGAGTATGTCTGGAGAGAGAGACAAATAGAATCTGAGTAAACAGTATATAGGAATCTTTGGTGCTATTTGTATGAATTTCCTGTGAATATAAATTATATTGAAGTAAAAAGTTCAAAATAATCAAAATAGAGATAAGTAACTTTACAATAGAGAACCCTGTCAAACACTACCTCAGACATGTGATTAAGGTTAATATCAAAAGTGATAAATCATATTACTGTAATAGTACATGTTTTGATATGATGAAAATGACACTTTATTTCTTGTCATCATCCTTCCAAAAATCCATAATCCTAGTCTAATCATAAGAAAAATATCAGACAAATTCCAGTTGAGGGACACTGTACAAAATAACTGTTACTTCTCAAAACTGTCAGGTCATCAAAAGCAAACAATTTCAGAAAGTGTCCAGCTAAAAGGAGCTCAAGGAAACATGATGACTAAATATAGTGTGGTATCCTGGACGAGCTCCTGAAACAGAAAAAGAACGTTAGGTGAAAACTAAGGAAATCTGATTGAAGTATGAACTTTAGTTAACAATAATGTATCAAAAAATAATTTCAGTCACTTTAACATCAGCTTCTATTATGTTTTTAGTTCTCATATTTGGTAATCTCTCTGTTGTTTCTGACCCCAACAATTTTTAAGCTAAAAATGTCTCTTTCTCCTCTATGATATTATCTGATCCTAATTCCCCTTAATCTTTATTATAGATTTTTTTCTTCTCTTAACAAAGATCATTGATTTTCATTATGATTATTTCAATAAGTTCACAGTGTAATATCAAACATTATATGGTTTGGTTAGTCAAAGTCTCATCATATATTTTATAGTTTATATTATATCACTATTAGCTTCTTACCATATATGTTATAGTTCATATTATATCACTATTATAACAGGATAATCATTAATTCTTATTAGTATCTTTATCTATTTGGGAACATATTTTCTAAAGGACCTATTCTTTATATCCTTATTGTTTAAATTTATTTCGGACACAAGAGTCAGATTTTCATCTAAATCTTGGCTGTCCTGCTTCCTAGCTACATGACTGCCCTAAATCTCAATTTCTTTTATAGCATATATGATCCTAAACCAAGATGTTATATGCAAATTAAAATATTCAACCCAGTGCCTGATATTAAAGTTCAATAAATAGTAGTTTTAATAATGATGGTGACATTAGATACATGACTTTGATGAGCCACCAAACTATTCTATGATGAAGAGTTCACCTATATGATGAAGAAGTAGCATGCTAAATAAATGACTTTTTAAGTCCCTTACAAAATTAAAAAGACAAGTTATTCCCATGGTTAAAAATCAAAAAAACATCACCAGGTATGGTGGCATACCCCTGTAATCCTAGCACTCAAGAGGCTGAGGCAAGGGGATCCCTGCAAGTTTGTGGTCAGCCTAGGCTCACAATGAGTCCAAGGCCAGTCTGAACTACATAGTGAGACCCTATCTCAAAAAATAAAAAAAGATAGAAACAAAAATCAAAAAATCATGAATTCAAATCCTTCAAGCTACCCATTCCTTAGAGCCACCATGTGTTACATTAGAAAAACAACTCCTTATGTTAAAACATTTTCAGAGTCACAAAGCAAATCTGCATGAACTATTTCATTTCTACTTCAATAACCCACTTCTGTAGAAATTATTATGCTTATACTAATCTAATGAGAAAATAAACTTCAAAGAAGCCAAACAGCTCAACAAATTAAGCATAGAAGGAATGTATCTTAACACAGTAAAAGCCTTCTAATCAAACCCTATCGCTGTTTTCACCACTTCCATCCATCGCAGTACTGGAAGTCCTAACAAGGGCAATTAGATAAGAGAACGAAAAAAATCCAAATTAGAAAGGAGGAAGTTAAACTTGTTTCCAAAGGACATGACCCTTTTTCTAGGTGAATTGGTTCTTTTTATGAAAAAGGAGAAAAACCCACAAAATTTCTTAACAAAATAATAAAAGAATAAAAACAGTTAAGACACTGTGTATCATAATCTTAGAAGTAGAGTACAAGGTATAAATAAAAAAAGACTCTTCCAAAGAAGAAACAGATAACAGTACAAAACTCATTTCTCAATGAACTCAGAGCAACTAGTATAAATGAAACAAATTCACATATATTAAAATATTTTTGAAATAGAATGATTTGGGGAATTACTTCCACTTCTCTCAACTTGCTGTTTATCTCTATCTTGCTCTTTATCTGTATATGTACATCTTGAGTTTCTCATATAAAAGAAACCATGTGATATTTAAGCTTACGTGTCTGACGTGTCACTTAATATTATGTTCTCAAGTTCCATCTGTTTACTGACAAATGCCTCAAATTTATATTTCTTTATGGTAGAGCAGTATACCACTGGGTATAAATACCATATTTTCTTTTTTCATCTGTTGATGGGCTTACATGCCGTTTCCAAGATCTTTAATTGTGTGGCTATAACCAAGTGTATGTATGTATCCCTGTAATATGATGATTTTAACTCTTTTGAGAAGATCCCTAGAAAGGGGATAGCTGGGGTCAAAAGGAATTTCCGTTTTTAGTTTTTTGAGGAATCTTGATATGGACTTCTATATTGGCTGTACTGGTTCACAGTACAGCAACCCACCAACAATATAGAAGAATATCCTTTTCCCCACATCCAGCATTTGTTACTATTAGATTTTTTTCATGATAGCCATTCTTTCTGGGGTAAGATGGTATCTTAATGTGGTTTTTGGTGTGGTTTCTTTTTTTCTTAATCTTTTTTTCTTAATGTATTGGCTTGCATTGATGTAACGGTGAGAAATACTGAACATTTTTTCATTCCCTTATTGGCCATTGTACTTCTGAGAAATGCCTATTTCAGCTGCCCATTTTTTGACTGAGTCTTTTACAACAGGAAGTCTAATTTATTTTTAGTTCTTCATATGTTCTAAATGTTTGTCCTCTGCCTGAGTAATAGCTGGCAAAATTTTTGTCTGTTCTAAAGCTGTCTCTTCACTCTGTTGGTTGTGGTGCAGAAACTTTTTAATTTAATATGACTCTATTTGTTGACTGGCAGTATTATTTCTTATGCCACTGGAGTTCTGTTCAGAAAATCTTTGCCTACACTTATGCCTTCAACAGTTGTACCTATTTTATTCTTACAGCAGATTAAGTATTTCTATTTTAACATTTAGATCTTTGATTCATTTTAATTTTGGTTTAGTACATTATGAGATGTGGGTCTAGACTCAGTCTTCTACATGTGGATAAACAAAGTTCCCAGCACCATTTATTAAAGAGCCTATCTTTCTTCCAGTGTATGTTTTTGATCCCTCTGTCAAAAACCACATAGTTTTATGTGTCTGGGGTTGTTTCTGCTTTCTCTATTCTGTTCCACTGATCCACATGCCTGTTTTTGTGACAGTACCCTGCTGTTTTAATCACGGTACCTTTACAGTAAAACTTTACACATGAAATTGTGATGCCACTGCTTTCATTGTGATCCTTTGCTTTCATTATCCAGCCAAATGATATATGATTTGGTGTAAAGAAAACTCTAAAGAATCCACCAAAAAAATCAGTTCGAATTAATAAGTGAATCCAGTAAGACTGTAGAATATAAAAATCAACAGCAAAATCAGTATCATTTCCATATATTAACAGTGAACTTATCCAAAAATCAAATAGAAAAAAAAAACACTTAGGAATAAATTTAACCAAGGAAGTAATAGATCTACACACTAGAAACAAAAAACATTCAGAGAAGAAATAGATCTTTTATAAATGAGGAGGGGAGGAAAGATTAGAAAAAGGAGAAGGGAAGAGGACAAAAAAAAGAATTAAAATGTGTTAAGTACATATACACAAGTCCTCATGATGAATGTAGTCATTATGTGCTGCAAACATGTACAAATAAAAAAATGTTTAAAGCACTTGAGGAAGACAAATAAATGGAATGATATCCTGTAGTCACAGTATGTATTATCATGGCTATATTAAGTATACTATAGATTCAACACAATACCCACCAAAATTTAAAAATTCTAATTCTAATTGGATTTTTCACAGAAATAAAAAATAATCTTAAGATGAAAATGAAACCACAAAAGACACCCTACAATAACCTTGTGCCAAAAAAAAAAAAATCCAAAAGACAGAGCCAGATGAATTGCACTACTTGATTTGAAAAACTTCTTTAAAGTTATAGCAGTCAAAACAGCCTAACACTGGCATAAAAGCAGACGCAGACACATAGAATAATGGAACAGAGTAGAGAGTACAGAAATAAATCCAAACACAATCCCACTAAAACAACTGAACTTTAAGAAAACAGATCAACCAATTAAAATGGGCAATGGAACTAAACTGACAATTCCCAAAAGAAGACATAAAAAGGGCCAAAGAGTATATATATATCAATACTGTATCACCAATCATCAGAGAAATATAAATTTTTAAAAATGAGATATCCCTTCATACCTCCTATAATGATTATTATCAAAAAGATAAAAGATAACAAGTATTGGAAAGAATATGGAGAAAGGGAGCTCTTACACACTCATTTTTAAAAATAGAACTATCACATGACCCAGAAATCTCACTGGTGTATATATACCTAAAGTTATGAAATCATATGTAAAAGAGATATCTGTACTTCTATGTTTGTTGTGGCACTATTTACAATAGCCAAAACAAGGAATCAACTTAAGTGTCCAACACCAGATGAATGGATAAAGAAAATGTGGTACATGCACACAATGAAATACTATTCGGTCTTTAAAAAGAAATTTTGTCACGTGTAATACAAATGAACCTAGAGGACATTATGGTGAGTGAAACAAGTCAAACACAGAAAAAGAAATACTGCATGATCTCACATATGTGAAGTCAAGTTTGGCTGGGCATAGTGGTGCAAGTCTGTAATGCCAGTTACTTAGGAGGCTGAGACATGAGAATCGTAAGTTTAAGGATAGAACAGACAATTTAGCAAAACCCTATCTCAAAGTAAAAAGGTTTTGGATGCAGGTCAAGTAGTAGAGTAGCACACAGATTTAAAAATCAGTGTCCTGGGTTCAATTCCTAGCAACACACACTCACACACACATATATACACATACACACAAGTTGAAATAGAAGCAGACAGTAAAGAGGCTGAGGAGGTAGGAGAATTGAGATGTTAATCAAAGAATAAAGAATTTCAGTTAGAAAAAACAGTCATAAATTCAAAGGATCTATTGTATATCGTATCATCCATTTGAAAATTACTAAAAGGGACTGATTTTAAATGTCCCCATCACAAATGAGGTTGATAACAATGAGAGGTAATGCATGTGTTAAGCCAGTTGGTTTAGCCATTCCACAATGAACACTACCACAAGACAGGTATTAGTGCTCTATAGGAGAAAGATTATAGACCTTGGAGAAAAAAACAAACCTGAACTTCTACCTCAGCTCCATCATTACTCACTTGGGCAAATCATCTAGTCTCTCTGGACCATAACTTCTTTTATAATAGAACAGTAATTCACCATGCATACCACTTAAATTCATTCTGGCATATTCTGATTTGATTTTAAAGACCGAACGAAGCCATCTGTTCAAACTTTTGAAGAACAGATAACAAAATCCCAACCTCCCAACCGTACCACTTTGCTCCTTTCCCTATTCCTATATCCTCCTTATCTGGAAAGAATGAGTAAGAAACTTCTATTTGTCCCTATTCCTCTTTTCCCCTACCAAATGGATCTATACGTTAAAACCTGAGTTGAAAACATTTGTCACATTTTTGTATATTACATTGTATTTTTTATATTTATAATAAAAAATAGAGGGAAGAACCTAGTTACTAATAAAACTGATCCCTCTATCTGTAGGTGACAATTAGTACCAAGTCCTGCTAAGAAACTGCCTTTTGCTGTGTACCTCCCCCAAAAAAGAAACTATGAAGCCATTAAAAAAGGAGGAAAGGGCACTTAACAATAAATGCTATGTAATGATATAGACAAATACAAGTAATTTCAATGTAGTAGATTAGAGTTCTTAAATGCCATTTTTGCAACTATTTGCAAAAGAACTTAGTAATTTAAAGCACATTTTCCTCATTACATCACACCCCCATAATTTACCTTATAAATAAAATGTTAGCAAAAAGCTATAACCCAAATTTACATAACATCAAACTTACATCCTAAATTTGATAATTTACTTATAGGCATGTTAATTTTTAAACAATTAAAAACCATTCTTAAAGTATTTTCCATTTCCTCCCAGAGTCACAATTTGTTTTTAAAGCAACTATTTCAAACATGTTAACTGAAATTGCTAAGAGACAGCTGCTCGATACAATAGGCTGCATTACTGCATTGCAATACCAAATTACTCAAACTCACTCCTTTTCCCTTTTTTGGACTATATGTTGCCACTAAAGTGGCTATTTATTAGTAAGTAAATATGGTGATGGTCATATTATGCATACTCATATGCCCTAAGGTCCTTTTATTGGGAAATGAGATTATTTGCCCATATACACTTTATGTCTATGTTAATGTCTGCACTTGCTTTAACTTTCCCTAACTTCCAAAACACACTTCAAGATTTTCTAACTGGGAAACTCACACCAATGCACTTTGTGTGGTTCATTTTAAATTATAATAACTCTCATATCTGTCATAAGTGTTATGAGACAAAAAAAGAACAAATATCCTTTAATAGAAAAGAAGCACTATATATTCTAAATATAACATTACAGAGAAATATAAACATTAACCTTATATTTATTTTACATATGCAATTTCATGTCACTATGAATTATTTCAAAAAGTTACACAAGATGAAATTTAAATTATGTGTATCAAAATACATTGGCTCAAATGGTATTTGCACTATTCCAGTGGACATATTTTTTTCTTAAAACCAATAATGAAAAAACAATGCAAGAGTAAGATTAGTATCATTTATGGTCCTAACACTTTTATACCATCTTCCTTTAAAAATCTTAGAACTCAAATCCTAGCCATTTAATGTGAGTGAAGAAAGCCACAAAACCATGTTTTTAAGAAAACTTTTTTTTCCAGTTCTGTTTCCCCAGGATCATAAAACTCAATACTGTCATTCCTAAGTTTATCTTTTCTTGCTTGTTTCTTAACTGCTAGGTTATAAATACCTTTGTCTCCTACTAAAGACACATATCTTTTTCTGTACATTCATTCCTGTGAGAAGCATGTTCCAAATTCTATACTGATAATATGTACAGAATTCAAAATTTGACTTCTCATATAAAAATTAGTTCTTAAATGTGAAAAGCCTATTTAGAAGCTGTACTGACATCAATTTTTCTTTCAACGGCATTAATGAAATTTTATGTAGCATTAATTCTAGTTGAAAAGCACATATACTCAGAGCATCACTACATGTACATATAGGATCAGAATTTATTTTCTACCACTGGTCCTGCTGGGCAAAAAAAAAAAGTAACAGTATTCAATTGTTTTCAGGCTATGCAAACTTCTGCTAACATGCACATTAAAATTCTGATGCACTGGGGTTTTGATGTCTATTTATACAATATATGTGTTTACATTATACTTCTTTGAAAAATGGTATATGTAGCTGAAAATTTTTAAATTCAACAACAGCTACAAAAATGGCTATAAGCTTGCCTTGTATTAGGACCTCTTTTGTCTGTCAATCAACAATAAAGTATTATTCTACCATCACAAAAGGAAAACCTTTGGAGGCACTAGAGGACCATGGGTTGTGCAAATGTGCAGTTGCTAAGAAGCAAATATGCCTCTCTTGTAATCAAATAGCCCAGCTCAGCAATGCTGCTGGCTTGGGGCAAGAAGCGAATTCCACCAGCCACAAACTTAGAAACAGTCTTGAATTATTTGCTGCTGACCGCTGGCTGAACCCTTCCTGATGAGCACCATTGCCATTAGCCACCGCTCAGCGTAGTCCATCAGCCAATGGCAGTAGCAGCATGCTATGCTCAGGCTACAAGAAATTGATCAAACAGGGTAATGAGACTATTTCTTCACGGAGGTTATTTTAAATGAATATAAATATTTTCTTTCTACATAATTTGCCACAGAAAGGTCACTGAACTCTCTGTGATTCTAAAGAAAAATGTTCTACTGTCCCCTTTACATATCTGAGTTAAGATAAAGCCAACAAAAATTCAGAGCATTTTTTTACATTAGGGGCCAATTCTAATGAGCTGGCATTTGAGACAACAGATTAGCTGTGATATCTGAGCTACATATTAAGTTGTAGCCAAAAACTGATCAAATGATAACTATTCTATAACTATAAAAATAATCATTGGTTACCAATTAAAAACATTTATGAGTGCATTTTTGTTTAAAGAAAGCACAATTAATCTCTAATGTAGGTGATTGCGAGAACATGAATCATATGTATGCTTCCTAGCTCAAGTTATTAAAATTTGATATAATTGTTGTGAATTATTTAGTGAAGAATTCATTTTTCTATAGTCCACCTCCTCCTGCTAGACAGTAGAATAAAATGCATGTTAACTATTCCATTTAGCACATGAATCATTTCACTGACATCTGACTTAGCTCATCTTACAGTGCGACATTTATTGCTCCTTTTCTTTATATATTTAAAACCAAAAAATTATAAACAGCTGGATTTTAACATCACATCTCAGCCAAACTATAGCAATTTAGCTGTATATTTTATGTAACATTATGAAAATGTTCTGCAAAATCCAGTTCATTGTTAGTAGGCTTCTAATATTTTAGTATTAAAATAATTTTAGCTAAATCACTATTAAAAATCTCTAAATACCTTATGTCCACACCAAAAAGTAGTCAAAGTAAAATTTCTAATACATCAATATCCTATCATTATTAACAAGCCACATAGATTATATAGTACCTAATTAAAAAATTTAAACTCAAACACTCATATGAATGAATACCTCTCAAAAGTTTCCACAAGATATGTCTATCTGGTTCCACTAAAAATAAATACCATCAGATATGATAAAGTAAATACTTGTCTAAATGATGCAATTTATATGCAGATTATTTAAAAATTACAGAAATTATTTTTATGATATTTACCTTAAAAATGGGCCAAATAATAAAAAATTTATAGTTTACTACGTAATATGAAAAAAATTAAGTTTATAAAAAATACGGGCTTGGCAATTCCTCTTAATTACCACAACTTAGATGAACTTTTCACAATTATTCCTAAAGTTGTTTATGGATGTTACTAGACCTGGTAGTAAAACCATCTCATCTACAAAATAAAACACAGGGTGTACACAAGTGGCCATTCTTAAAAAAGAGATAAAGTATTTCTGGATGTTAGGAGGTTATCTTTGCCACTGCTAAAGCTTTCCAGATATTCAAGACTGTGACATGATGGCAGTCATAACAGGGTTTCAAATACACATTCAAATAATTTTAAAGCAGAATGAAACAGAAAACCTCTACAATTAACTATACATTAATCTCTCCTGAAAGGGAAAGCTACTACAGAGCTAGACAGGATACAATACAGGGAAGAGAATCTCCAGGCTGACACTCAGAATTTGTTCAGGTGTATTCTTTTCTTTTCGCAACAAAATCCTGCTTATGCACTCAGAAATCACAAATGAAGATTCCCTAAATAATAATCAATAATTAGTTGAAATAAAATTTGGATTGAATAGCAAGAAACGTCCTATAAGCTGTCTAACAATATGACAAATTCAGTAGCAACCACAAAGAACCAATATAATCTCTGGTGCCAAGGAGCCAGATGGTACTGCTGGAAAAAATTAAGTCTACAGATTGGCAGCTCGACCCTGTGATTATTGCCCAAGGGAGGACAAAGTGGAAGAAGAGCGGGAGGTTCAGTATGATGGGGATAAATCAATTACCACCAACTCACTACATCCTTCCTACGATACCCTAATAACAGATTCTAAATACCATGCCAGGTTTAAATAGTACTGACATTAGTGAGGAATAATAAAACATAGTAAAAAAACCGAACATAATTTCAGTTTTTATCATAGACCATAGCAAAGTACTTCATTATTTGATTCAACTGCATAAGATCCACATGCAGTATACACTAAGGCATTTGTGTAATAGCTCTGTTGTGGGGGAAGGGAGAAGCTATCTTTTTTTTTTTTTCCTTTTGTCTTGTATTCAATGACAGTAATTTTTAAAGTTTTGTGTATTTTCCAAAAGGAGAAAAGATGGCTAGGTAACAATTCCATATAATGATGTCACGATTTAATAGGTGACTTGATGATTTATTTAAAAAATACTTTATTCACATTTTCATTCATGAAAAAAGTATTTCCCTGATTTTGTGCTAATTAACCAATGCTAAAGAAATTAACCAATGCTAAAGAAATAGCATTGGTTAATTAGCACAAAAACTCAAGACATGTTCAAATCAAAATACATATTGTTAATTTATTCAACTATGAGAAATTTTATATTTGTTTTACTTTACTTTCAAAATTCAAGATGGCTCTACAGACAGTGACTAAGTTTATACTAAGGAAAATTTTTTGTTTATTTCCACTTTCCTTTGGCCTACCATCACATGAATATATACAAGTGTTTTTGCATTACTCTAGTTTTAGTACATTAGCTTTTGAGATTAAAAAAATTAAGAACATGAAATATTAAAGATAAAAATTCACTGTTAATTTTTTAAACCCTAAAGATATATAGTATAATTTTACAATATAAATGTGTGTTGATACACTTAATATATGAGCAATTACACTGACAGATGGCTTTTGGATCTTGTCTCATGCACCAATCAGTGACAGATCAATTAGATTTCATTAATAAATTTGATAAGGTTAAAAAAAATTATGGTTAGTTTTTTGTAAACAAAAGCTAGGACTGAATTTATAAGGCTTCTAGAAAAGTATTAGCGAAATCACAGGTATACACTAATTTGATCAGTATTTCCTGAAACCTTTCTAATGCTGTACATTTTCGAGAATGTTACAGAGGGATAGGAAATTCAGCACTACCAGAAGATGATGCTCAATGCGCTATCTAAATCCCTGTTGTGGACTTTGACAGTCACAGTGATGGAAAAATTAATCAGAAAGGATGTGCTTTACCTAAACTAAACCTAACTTCCTTTTCGTTATGTAATAATAATTACACATGTATACATCATGTGTATACATGATACATGATGTGTAAAAGATAGCCTGTCTGAAACACTTATAAACATTAAAATAGACATCAATATTTTGACTTATTACTTACCCCTCCACCATAATCTGGGGATACATAGTTGTTCAACCCAAGTAACAAACTAGCACTGTTTTTATAGTCTCAGAGGAACACAGCTAATTCATGCATGTATCTATATTCATAGAGGTCAACAGGTTTCTGTATCCTTAAAGATTCACTAAAATACATTAAAATATATTTTTAGATAAATATCAATAGAGGAGTAGAAAAAGATTTAAAATAGTGTCAACAGAGAAGAAATAGTTATTAATAACCAACATCTTATTAAAGCTCATTGAGCAGCAAAATAGTACTAAAAAATATGTTGTGGAATAATTTTAAACTAATGATATCATTATATTAAATGCAAGTACTGTGCATATAAAGAATAATGCTTCTTTCTCAGATATATTTATCATCCAAAAGAAAAAATATAGATACCAGGAGTAAAATTCTAGTTGACAAAATTTAAGGTAATAAGATTAAGTCTTTAATTTTATTAATTATAAAATATATAATCACAAAATAGGTTTCTTTATACTAAAAATCTGTTTTCAACTCCTCCTTTTTTTTTTTTTTTTTGTAATGGAGACTGAACTCACGACCTCATGCTTGTCAGTCAGGCACTTACATCATTGAGCTAAACACCCATCCTAAAAATCTGAGTATTTAAGAACTTGATTTTTAAAATAAGGCGTGACTCACCAAAAACAATTCTTTATTTTATAAAACAGGATTTGCTAGCAAGTTCTCTTAAAGCTATTTCCTAGTACATTTAAAATATACAGTAATGTTATTTACAAAATTTCATCTTAATGTAACTCCATAACAACTAAGTACCTTGGGTTTCTTGATCATCAAGTATGCAAAGAGCCAACCAAAGAATGGAGCCACCCTGAATGCCAAGATTACTCACATTTTAATTCCACTGGCCTCTTTCTAACACAATAATCTAGTTAATAGCTCTCGGGCTTAAAGCGTATTTTTATCAAATGTATATGCTATTGTTTCATCAATTTTCTACTGCTTGATAGACAGGATATCAGTGCAATTCAACCCCTAGAAAAAAATTAACTGAAATTTAACATAGGCTGTGGCATGTATGAACCACCACATGGAAATATCTTTTATAAAAAGTTGAATTGTAAAACAATTATAGCATTATCAAGTTACCTTTTACAATATTTACAATATTATAGGATTCAATGAAAGCTTGTCCAACACAACTTCAATTAACAATGTTCAAATATGCATAAAAATTCCAGAGAAAATAGGCACTAAAATCAAGTTAAACACTCAATCCCTTGGTCACTCATTTTGTGACATTATTATAGCTAAGCTGTAATAATGCTCATGCTATGTGCCAGGCACTTACCCCTACTATGATTTTATAAAATACTATAATTATTCCTATTTTAAAAAGTTAAGAGACTAAGGCTTAGAGAGAAAGTAATGTTTTCCAAAGTCAACAGTGTCAAACCAGGATTTAACTAAGGTATTTATGATAAAACATCTGTCTATTTATCCTTGAACTGATGAAATTCAAAGCTTGTCCTCTTTAATGCACCTGAAAATATAGTATGCAGATACTAGAAGTATTTTTTTCTGCCTTGAATGTTGCTTAGAATAATATTATTTAAGCTGCCAGGGAAAGCATAGTAATATAACACAAACCTGAATTATAAAGAGGAAAGTAGATAATAAAAAAGAGAGAGAGTAAAAAAAGAAAACCTAAGACCACGTTAGCATTCAAGTGAACGCCAAGGAAATATACCAAGATGACTGTATAATCATACTAAGTGAAAGTAATTAATGGCTTCTAAAACTTCTGGAAATTAGAATCATATGTTTGAAACAAAAGCAGCGATTTTTCTGGTTTACCTGTAAGGAAAGTTAAGGCAGATGTCTCTATTGTGAGCAGCCTAATCCATCTCATTCTACAATCTCTGGCAAGCCTTATCTTTCTCTGACATTCAACATGTTTAGGCAAATAAATCTGTGATTCTCCATATCTCTATTCCCTATCTCAGACTCCCTCTCAAATAGCTTTGACTTATTTTCTCAATATTCCCTCAAGTTCAAAAGACTTGATCTTTCTTATCCACTTTCCCTTTTTCTTTACAGATAGTATCACTTCCACAAGAAAAGAACCTAAGAATCAGGCAGAATTGTGAGGTCTACCACTGGTTCTTTTTTATGTTTCCTGCAGGTACTTACTCTCACTCTCCCTTGTTCCCACCCCACAGGTCAATCAATGAACTTTGAGTTGGCTCCTTCTCAGATCTATGCTTCCCAGAAGAGCACAAGCCCCCTAACTGTTTTATTCTTCATTTCTAGCTCCTCTCCCATAACAAACTAAATTCTGTCTTTTGACTCATTCCTCACAACCCTTATCTCTGCTTACTTAAACTGACAAATATTTTCTTGTTCAACCTTTATTCTTTATTTATATGGTGGTAGTTTAACCCATTATCACTTCTGTTGAATATGACAGCTGATAAGCCAAGACAGTAAATATTAGAGGCATGTCATTTGGTCCTCAACTACACATTTGTCTTTATATTGGGATAGGACTAGAATTACTTTCTGAGGAAAATTTAGCTTGCCTTCAACCAGGCCAAATCTCTTAGCCCATTTACACATACAGGTGTGTTGGTCTTCCATACAGGCACATCCTTAACAAGTTTCTTATCTTCTTAAAAAATATCAACTGTTCCTCCAATTCTGCTGGCTGAAAGCATTTACGACTTGCCGTCAGGTAGTAACAAAACTACACTCCAAGTGGTAGTCAAGAGAATTATCCTAAATTTCTCTGCTGTCCAGTATAATTACAAGAAATAATATATCTGAACATAGCTAAACTATGTGTGACTCAGGTATTTTTCTAACTTGAGAACCAAAAAATGTCTTTGAAAAAGTAAGGACTAGGAGGTAACAGAGTAGTGTGGAAGACAAATACTATGTAAAGCCTGTATTACCAATTCATTCAAATTTTCCAGTAAAGGAAGAAATCTAAATTTGTATTCACAAAAATTTTAAAAAAAAATTGATTAGGCTAAACAAAAGCTATAGGCCAAATCTGCAACTTGGCCTACCAGTTGGACACTGCTGCTCTAGACACTTCATGTACTGTCTTAATTTTAAGCAAAACAATCAGTAAGTTGTAATTGTAGGAGCTGGCCAATCTTTTCAGTAAAGGGTCAGATAGGAAATACACTAGGCTTTGTGGGACATATGGGCTCTGTCACAACAACAGTTGTGCATTGCTCACTGGTAGGGATAAATTCTGAGAGATGAATCCTTATACAGTTTCATTGTTTTGCAAACATAATAGGGTGCTATTAAACAAAGTAAAATACAATGTCAGTAGGAGATATAATCATATAGGACCTCCATTGTATATCTGGTCCATCATTAACCTAAACATCACATTACTATACTTGCAGCTGCTGCTGTAACATGAAAGCAGCCATAGACTACTGTAATCAAATGGTTATGTCTCTCTCCCAATAAAAAAAAATATTTATAAAAATAGCAGCAGGTCAAATTTTCCCCATGGGGCACTGATTGTCAACCCTAACCTACTCTGTTATTTTGTGCCACAAATAATAGCTACAACTGTGTTGTAGCCATTATGCTACATATCTATATTAATTGATCTTTTAAGAATTTCAGAGCATTACTGAATTAACTTTTAAGAGTTTTATTTACTACAAAACCCCCAAGACATCCTCATATGACATCCTTTCATGAGCCTCCTTAAGAGAAATTTCACTAGATCCTGATACTCCTAAGAGCCGTGGTTCTCTTTAGTACCAGATATATATTTATATCAAGAACACTATAAATCTTATATCTAATCAGTTTAATCTCTTTGCATTGGCCAAGAGAAAGCTCAGGGTCAAATAAGTACTTGATCTCCTACAAAAACTACAGCACTTGTGGTATGTATTTCAGATACAAATATTAATACTAGCTTCACTATTTTCCTTTCTATATTATTTCTCTCTCTTGATTTCCCAATTTACTTTTTAAACCTTGATATAATAACTGTATCCTTGTGAACTGCCTCAACTAAATTTTATAAATTCACACAAATTAGAAAAAATAATAAAAATAAAAAACAGGTCTATTCAGGACAAATTATATTCAAACAATATAAAATCTAATTTTATTTATCACTAATCTATACAATTCTACCTTTTCATATCTGTAGCAAAAATTAAAAGCAACTGGTTTGTCTATTTAATCTTTTCTACCTATACACTGATAAGGGTACATTCTGAGAAATGACTATGATAGCCAAATAGCAAACAATTCAAATTAAAAAACTAAAAACTTTTGATAGTTTGAAAATCAGCCCTTAAAGGTTTGAAGATTTAGGTCTGGGTTACCTCGGACTGCCTTTGTGGGCCCGCCCCTTGGCCCAGAACACCAGGGATGGCCCCAGCATGACTGAGCTGCCTCAGACCACTGCTGCAGGCCTGCCGCTAGGCCAGGTAGGCCTGGGACACCCCTGGCCACCGCCACAGGCCTGCCCCCTGAGAAACCCACCTGCCTCCTAGACCTGGTACTGCAGTTGATCTTTGGATCCAACCCCTTCTCCCAGAACCTTGGACTACAACGGATTACCATGCTGGCTGGATGGGAGACTCAGGAACCCAAACAGAAGATCTCAGGAGACTCCAGTCAGTGTGGTGAGTTTGCCCCTAAAATAGAGGTATGCAGTGAGTGAACAGGAATGGAAATGAAGCTCCCTCCAACTCTAAGACCTTGGCGAACCTGTCAAGAGAGTGGGTAATCCCCTCCTTCACACAGAGAACATCAGACAGGTTGAGGAGTGCGCCAATAAGGCCTCCCTCAACTTGGAAAAAATTAAAAGACCTGTGAGGCCTCCAGTGACACAGTAGGGCCTCAGCTGACATAAACGCTATACACAGGGAGATCTGGCAACCTGCAACAACCTGAAGACATAGCAACAGCCAGAACTAAAAGTTGACCTACATCAATACTTCTAGGCTAGTTAGCCCAGAAAGAATATAGGACTCACCCAACAGGCCCTATAGGAGGAATTCAGGTGACTGGCTCTCCTCTTCATTGTGGTACCCAGCAATTGGACAAACATCAACCACACAGTAGGATCCTACAATTCACACTACGGACAGTTGACACTGTTGGGATTGAAAGACCAAATATTTACCCAAAAGGTGAAAATGACAAAATGAAAAGGAAAAATGTAATCTCAAACATCTAGTCCATCAGGAGCAAGTACAGGCGACATTGAAATAGAGGACTTTAAAAGTCATACACCAGAAATCTCTGAAAAGATAGCAAATGAAGTAAAGACACAAATCCATGAGGCTATAGAGGAAATCAAATTAGAAATAATGTCTTATGTAAAGACAGAAATAACAGCCTTAGTAAATGAGTTGCTCAACATAGCTAGAGAAGAAATAGATAAAAAAAAAATACAGGAGCATGGAAATTGATAGAAACTTTGAATGAACAATGTAGAAAACAAGCAGAATCCATGAAACAAATTCAAAGAGATATCCAAGAAACAAAAATTCTACTGAAAGCTGGCAAACCATTTAAATGAAGCTGAGGATAGCATTTGAGACTTTGAGGACAGGATTGAAGATAGCGATCATGAAAGGGTAGAACTTACAAAAACAACAAAGCAGCATGAAATAACAATCCAGAAGCTTCAAGATGATGCCAAGAGAAACAATACTAATAGGCATCATGAAGATGCAGGAGCCAATGCACATGACATAACTAAACTATTCACAGAAATAATAGCAGAAAATTTTCCAAACATGGGGGAAAATCTGATATACAAATAAGTGAGGTATACAGAATGCCAAACAGTCACAACCAACATAAATCTACACCCAGACATATAATAATCGGAATCCCAGACATACAACATAAAAACAGAATAGTAAAAGCTGTTAGAGAAAAGACACAACTCACTTATCAAGGAAAGCCCATTAGAGTCACAGCAGACTTTTCAGCACAAACACTCAAGTCAAGATGAGCTTGGAGTGAAGTATTTCAAGCCCTAAAAAAAAACAACTTTCAACCCAGACTGATGTACCCAGCAAAATTGTCTTTCAAATTTAATGGAGAAACAAGATACTTCCATGACAAAGAACAACTGAAGAAATTTATGTCCACCAAACCAACCCTAGAAAGAATACCGCAAGACATGCTAGATAGAGATAAAAATGACCACAATCTCCAGAACAACAGAAACCACAAACCTGGACAAGAAATTAAACAAGGGAGAAAAGCAGGAACACAACATGGCAAAGTCAATCCAGTGCATATCAGTGATATCCATAAATGTAAATGGGCTCAATTCACCTATCAAAAGAAACAGGTTGACAAAATGTATCAAGAAACAGGATCCCACAATAATGCTATATACAAGAAACACATCTGACTCTAAAAGAAACTCATAGATTAAAAGTCAAAGGATGGAAAACAGTCTTCCATGCAACAGGCACCCAGAAAAAAGCAGGGGTAGCTATTCTGTTGCAGACAAAGTGAACTTCAAACCTAAAAGGATTAAAAGAGATAAAGAAGGTCGCTACATACTTGTAAGTGGAAAACTCCAAGAGGAAGAACTAACAATTATAAATATACGCACCAAATACAGGAGCACCCAACTATATAAGACAAATACTAATGGACATGAAAAACCAAATATACAAGAACACAATTGTAATAGGAGACCTTAACACCCTACTGTCACAAAGAGATAGATCAACTAGACAAATAGTCAGCAAAGAAATAACAGAACTGAATCACACCTGTGAACGAATGGACTTAGTGGATGTTTACAGTGGTTTACATCCAAGCACATCAGAATATACATTCTGCTCAGCTGCACATGGGACATTCTCCAAAATAGACCATATATTAATCCATAAAGCATTCTTAACTAAATGCAAAGGGAGCGAAATTATCCCATGCATAATATCTTATCATAGTGCACTAAAATTGGAAATCAATGGCAAAAAAATGCAAAACCTGCATAAATACATGGAAATTAAATAACAACCTTCTGAATAACCAGTGGGTTACAGATGAAATTAAAGAAGAAATAAAACTACCTACAATACAATGAAAATGCAGATACAACATACCTATGGGACTCAATGAAAGCAGTCCTAAGAGGGAAATACATAGCAATAAATAGTCACATCAAGAAAATGGAACAAACACAAAAAAATAACCTAATGCTACATCTCAAAATTCTAGAAAAGGAACAGCAAGTCAAACCCAAAGCTCATAAAAGAGAGGAAATTGTAAAGATTAGAGCAGAAATCAATGCAATTGAAACTAAAAAAAAAAAAAATACAAAAAATTAATGAATCAAACAGCTGGTTTTTAGAGCAAATAAATAAAATTGATAAACCCCTGGCCAACCTTCTCAAGAAAAAGAAAGAAAAAACTCAAATCCACACAATAAGGACTGAAAAGAAGGAAATTACTACAGATCCCATGGAAATTCAAAAGATCATGAACATCTACTATGAAAATCTCTACTCACATAGGGTGGAAAACACAGAGGAAACAGATTTCTAGGAACATATGAACTACCAAAGCTCAATCAAGAAGATATAACAATTTTGAATAACCCAGTATCAGCTATTGAAATCGAAAACATGATTAAAAACTTACCAACAAAGAAAAGCCCAGGTCCTGATGGATTCATGGCTGAATTCTACAAGAAATTTAGAGAAGATTTAACACCAATACTCCTTAAACTCTTCAATGAAATTGAAAGAGAAGCAGTCCTCCCTAACTCATTCCTGTAGGTAAGTATCACTCTGATACCAAAACCAGAGAAAGACCCAACCAAAAAATGAGAACTATAGGCCGATCTCACTAATGAACATTGATGCAAAGATTATCAATAAAATATTGGCAAATAGAATGCAGCAAATCATCAAGAAGATTATACACCACAACCAAGTGGGATTTATTCCAGGAATGCAGGGATGGTTCAACATACATAAACCAATTAATGTAATATACCACATCAACAGAGCCAAAAGTAAAAATCACATGGTCATCTCAATAGATGCAAAAAAAGTTTTCAATAAAGTTCAACACCTTTTCATGATAAAAACCCTATAGAAACTCAGAATAGACGACATGTACTTCAGTCTCATAAAGGCCGTCTATGACAAACCAACAACGAACATTATACTAAATGGACAAAAACTGAAAGCCTTCACTCTAAAATCAGGACCAAGACAAGGATGTCCACTATCACCACTCCTATTCAACATAGTTCTGGAAATGTTAGCCAGAGCAATCAGACAACAGGGAGAAATAAAAGAAATAAAAATAGGAAAAGAAGAACTTAGATTATCATTATTTGCAGATGAAATGATACTTTACATAGAAGACCCCAAAAACTCCATTAAAAGACTACTAGAGGTAATAAACAAATTCAGCAGTGTAGCTGGATACAAAGTCAACACTCAAAAATCAACAGCATTCCTGTACACAAACAAAAAACTCCATGAGAGAGAAATTATGGAAACACTGCCTTTCACGATAGCATCTAAAAAAATGAAATACTTAGCAATCAACCTAACCAAGAATGTAAAAGACCTATATGCTGAAAATTATACTACTCTAAAAAAGGAAATTGAAGAGGATATTAGAAAATGGAAGGATACTCCTTGCTCTTGGTTAAGAAGAACCAACATTGTGAAAATGGCCATACTCCCAAAACTCTTACACAGATTCAATGCAATCCCAATCAAAATACCATTAACATACCTTACAGATCTAGAGAAAATATTCCTAAAATTCATCTGGAAACAGAAAAAACCTAGAATAGCAAAGGTGATTCTGAGCAACAAAGGCAAGACAAGAGGCATCTCAATTCCTGACTTGAAACTATACTACAAAGCTACAGTAATAAAATCAGCATGGTACTGGCAAAGAAATAGACCTGATTTCTATGGAACAGATTAGAAGATGCTGATTTCTATGGAACAGATTTCTGATGGAACAGATTAGAAGATGCAAACACTACTACAAAGACACTCAGCCACCTGATATTTGACAATGGGCTAAACATGTTCACCAGTAAAGATAGCTCTTTAATAAATGGTGTTGGAAAAATTGGCTTTCCACATGCCAAAGACTGAAAATAGACCCATGCCTATCACCATACACTAAACTAAAGTCAAAATGTATCAAGGATCTAAATATTAAAACAGGAACACTGAATCTCCTGGAGGACAAGGTAGTTAAAACCTTGGAGACATAAGGGTAGGGAGAGAATTCATGAATAAAATGCAAACTGCACAGGAAATACTTCAAAGAATCAACAACTGGGATCTCATATTACTAAAAAGTTTTTGCACTTCCACCAACAAAGTGAAAAGAAAACCCACAGAATGGGAAAGAATGTTAGCTAACAATCCCTCAGACAAAGGACTTATATCCAGAACATATAAAGAATTGAAAAACATCAAGCCCCTCAAATTCAAAGACCTTCTCCAAAAATGGGCATCAGAGATGAACACTCAGTTCTCAGATGAAGATATTCAAATGGCAAATAAACATATGAAAAAATGTTCACAATCACTGGTCATTCGAGAAATGCAAATTAAAACAGCATTGAGATTTCATCTCATCCCGGAAAGAATGGCTGCCATCAAGAAAACAACTTATAACAAATGTTGGCGAGGATGCAGGGAAAAAGGAACACTTCTCCACTGTTGATGGGAGTGATGACTGGTGCAGCCACTATAGAAATCAGTACGGAGATTCCTCAAAAAACTAGGATTGGAAGTTCCATTCAATCCAGCTATTCTCTGCCTGAGTATTTTCCCAGAAAAATTGAAAAGGTCATGTCACAATGATATATGTGCACCCATGTTCATAGCAGCACAGTTTGTGATAGCTAAATCTTGGAAACAACCAAAATGCCTATCAACCGCAGAGTGGATGAAAAAAATGTGGTATTTTTATACAATTAGGAAGAACCAACATTGTGAAAATGGCCATACTCCCAAAACTGTTACACAGAGTCAATGCAATCCCATTGGAATACTATTCAGCTATAGAAAAGGATGATCTTGAGGCTTTTACAGGTAAATGGAGGCAACTTGAGAATATCCTTATCAGTGAAATAAACAAGACTCACATTAGTAAATATCACATTGTCTCTCTAGTGTAAAAAATAATAAAAACTGACAATAATGGGATAAAAAAGTATAATAGATATGTAAAAGTGAAAGGGAAGGAAAATGCTCTAAAGGATATAACAGTATATATAGTGTGCAAGATAGATAATCATATTACTAAATTTCTGTTAGATCATTGAACAGAAGGGTTTTCACTATCGATGTTTGAATGGCTAGCCATTTTTATCCTTTGATTTTGCAACTTTGACAACTATTGTAAAGACAACATGTAATGTATCAACTAGCAATTTTATGTTAATTTTTTTGAATTCTGCATTATTCTACTTTTTTCTTTTTTCTACTTTGTTTTTTTAAATTTTTTCTTTCTTTAAATAAAAAAATTGGGGAAAAAGTTTGAGGATTTAATAAAAATAGGGCTGAAGATGTAACTCAGTGGGGTCCAGTCCTTGTCTCACATGCACAAGGCTCTGGGTCCAATCTCCCAGCATAAGTAAGTAAATAAGTAAATAAATAAGCCAGTCTGCACTGTTAACCTCAATTTTTTTCTTCTGGCCTACAGCTTTCTATAAATCAATTCCAAATTCAGCATGCTAAATAGTGATTTTAATTCATTGCTGTACAGCCATTATTCTCCTTTAATGAACTTGAAATACCCACTGGTGGCTGGGTAGCTGAAACTACTATTTCAGCCATGTATTTTTCCTCTCTCTCTAAACAGATGTTTTAGAAAATCTAAGCTTAGTCACTCTGATAACCTGCCTTGCAATGGATACCTAGCTTGACCTGCTCTCAACTTCCTGTTTTTCAAGAGTACCTCAATTTTCCTTTAGAGAATGGTACCATCCCCAGTCTCCATGTATTTAGGATGAGGTTAAAATTGTCCTCACCTATGCAGTCTCTTAGTCCAGGCCACTTGGGACAACACACACAAACACACACCTCAAAGTGATTGATTTAGAATGAACACATGACCCAAGCCAAGGACTTCTACTGCAACTACTGAGAAATCTGTTTCCACAGAGTTGCTAATATGATAGCAAATATCACAGAAGCTGCTGGTGGCTAGTGGAAGTCATCTTTGCTACAGCCATCCTATAGGAACAATTGCTCAAGGGAAGATACATACAGAAATGCAGGGGATGAGAATACTCACTGCAGTGTGAACCACCTGACCTACATGAGCATGAAGCAAGATGCCAACTCCATACTCCTGTCTCAGGTCAGCGCATGGTTTCTCTTTCTGGTTTTAGTTACACTGGTTTAAATTGGGTGTTGTTGGTTTTTGGTGGTGGTGTTGTTGTTATTGTTTTCTTGTCCCATGTATTGAAAGGGTCTCCTGACTAATACATCCCTTTTACCAGGCTATTTCTTGAATTTGAAACACTGCTATTCTATGTTCCCTGTATCAGAAAGTACATTCTCCCAGACCTGGCTCAAATGACTGTCTGCATTCCAATTATAATTACTGTATTCTTTCTACATCTATATTTTTTTAGTGATGACTCCACCAATCTGCCTTAGAGTTGATATTTACATTTCTTTCCTCTACTAACTTATAAAGTTTTTAAGGCAGTGTCATCTTATTAATCATTTTACTCCCACATTCTAACCCAACTAACAGCAAAACTTTTTGAATTAAACTTCTACCCAATCTAGCACTCTACCTAAAACATACATTTTATTTAAAAAATCAAGTCTTCATTTCCTCAAAGACATATTTTCTTTTATCAAAACAATCTTATTCTAAATATATTAGAGGTTTATAGCATACATATATTCCATAACACAGATTCCAGGATACCAATACTAAAGCAAGTCCTATTCAATAAAAGAAATGTGTATTTCTTTTCCCCACATTAAGTTTTTTTTATATTAAAGTGTTATTTTTACTAACCTCCTTGGTGTTCAAAAGTGATGAGCATGTTCAAGATAGAACAGTTCATATGTAGTATTAAAAAATGAGGTGAATCACTTAAAGACATTTACATAAAATGAAGCAAATATACACCTTTGAGATGAAATTACTTTTCAGATAGTCTTTTAAGTATGCCACTAAACACATCTTCTTTTTAAGCATGAAAAGGAACTAGATGACATTCAAATTACATTACCCTTTCTCTCTAGATATTCCAAATGAAAAGCTTTGAGACTGCTCCATCGCTTGACTTTTATATGAAAACTATAATTAAATATGTGATTATGAAAAAAGAACTTGAAAGAATATTTGACAAGAAATGTGGAATTCAAATCTTCAAAGTTTCTCCATGGTGAAAAACTTAATATTTAAATTAAAACAATATGATTATGACTACAGAGGGAGACACAGATAAAGATACAGGACTCCAAGGTGAGAAAAAAAAAAAAAGAAAAAACGCAGTTAGTAGTTGCGGGTCTATTGTAATAATGCTCTCTCATCCTACATCAAAGCTCATATCTCTGGTAAAGGACCAAAAGCTGCCCCACCCCACTTCACTTGCCTCAAGATACCACAAACCAATATTTTTTTTTATTGATACTGGGGATCGAACTCATGACCACATGCTTGCAAGACAGGCGCTTATGCTGCTGAGCTAAATCCTCAGCCCCGAGTATTTTTATATATATAAAAAAACATGAATTAATAAGCGAAAGGACTATATACTTGGATAAAGCAGGAATGCCAGGTTGCTATAAATGTTTCTAAGTGCTTACTTTCAGCTTTTGTACTTTGATTGCAACAGCGAGATGACAGATCAGTCCCAGTGTTCAGGCCACACACTGAATAGCAGAGCTTAGGTAATTCATAAGATTCTTTTATGTCTCAGTTCCCATATTTGGCAAAATGGCTCAATTGGATAACTGATGCACAGGGAGAAAGATGTCCTTACCCAGGAAAAGAGACCAATGCAAAGTAAATTTTTTTTTTGAAAGCTAAAGACAGCAACCATTTTTCCAAGACCAGGATTCTAGCACCCCTTAGATCACATTATCATAACTATGTACTGACAATGCTTCACCCAGAAAAACCAGAAAGCTAACAAAGTAATCCTACTTGGATATGTCCTATATGGAACATAATCTATTTATTCTCAAAAATAATTTGTTAAAGTAAAACTAACACAAAACAGTTATGTATTTACATCTGTAATGCAGAAAATATTCTTGCATCTATGTGTCAAAAGCATGCTAGAAATGACAGTAATAACCTATCTTGCCATAAGAAGAAGAATTATTTTCTTAAGTTATGTTAAAGGCTACAGATTTTAAGAGTTCAACTCATGCTTTTGAAGTCTTATAATGTCTCCAATGTTTCGTTTTTAATTAATGTTGTTATATACTGCTGAGACATCATGGTAACCACTATAGATCATCTTGTATTGTGGTTTTATATGACTTTTTGCTTCATGCTTTTCTAGGAATTGTTTTGTTTTGTCTTGCTTTGTTTTGTTTTTCCCTCTAATACAGAAAGGATAGATATACATGCAGAGACTCATGCATGTGTAGAGCTTATAAACAGTTTACGAGAACCAACTATATAATGCATGTTGAAATGAACAACTACTTTGAAGAAAAAGAGACATTACAGTACCCAATGCTGATTCCGTAATGTCATGATGTAAAATCCAGCAATACTACCATTCTTTGTTCAAAGTGATTTTAGCTTGTTTTATTTTGTTTAAGTTCAACACACATGAAGGTACGGACAGCTGTTTTGAAGAGAATGAGAGACACTATGACAGCCATTCTTGGCTTCCCAACTGTCTGGTCCTGAAGACCTGAAATGCCTTCTTCTTCCTGTTCAGATCAGTTCCATACTATGTTGTTTCATGTGAATTCCCTGTATGTGACGATATGGACAACTACTTGGAAGAAAACAAGAGTCAATATGATAGATAGAGAGTGAATATCTCCAATTGTCTAGCTTTGAAATTTATGTCTCTTACACTGCTTTCTTGTGATCCACTTTGTTTTGTTTTGTTGTGTTTAATTTTACCCTTTTGATATAATTGCATGTATGCTTAGGTGTGTAAAATGGATGACCATATTACTGTTTTTGTCAGATCGTGGAGCAGAACTGTTAACAGTGTCACTGTTTGAATGTTTACTTTGTGTGTTTTGATTTTGTAATTTGAACAACTATTTCCAAGATGTCAGTATGTAATTTATCAAGTAATGATTTCTTAATTTTTTTTTTGTTTTGTTCTTTTCCTTTTTTCCTTGGAATTCTGTATTGTTACTACCCTTTATTCTGTTTTGTTTGGTTTGGTTTTTTTTCTCTTTAGATAAAATCTTTTTTAAAAGTTCAACTCAGTTGAAAGTACACAGAAAGAAAATTAAATTTTGCCATTTGCACAATGTGAAAATACACACTAAGCAATAACAACATTAAAGGTAAACTACAGCTGGGGATTTAGCTCAGTGGCTTAAGTGCCTGCCTGGCAAGTGCGAGGTTGTGAGTTCAATCCCTGGTACAAAAAAAAAAGGTAAACTACAATGTGTCTCTGCTTTGATTGGTATGTTAAGCTTACAACTTTCACAGTAAAAAATTCAATATTTTGAGAAATCACCTATCTTCGAGTTAAGAAAACCTTATTTTAAAAAAGACTTTAAGAACTGTTAGTTAAGCTAAAAGTTAGCAGACATGACACCAAAAGCACAAATGACAAAAGAAAACATAAAAAAATTAAACTGCATCAAACTTAAAATTTTTGTACTTCAAGTATACCATTAAGAAAGTGAAATGACAACCCACAGATTGGAGAAAATATTTATAGACCATGTATCTGATAAGGAATTAGTATCTAGAATACACAAATTACTCAGGATTTAACAATAAAAACACAACTCAATTGATAAATGAGAAAAGGATTTGAAAAGGCACTCTCCAAAACATACAAATGGCCAATAAGCACATGAAAAGATTATTAATCCTCACACTCTGGGAGGCTGAGGCAAGAGGATCATAAATACAAGCCCAGTCTGGGTAACTTGGTAACTTAGTGAGATCCTGCCTCAAAATGACACATTAAAAGTCTGAGGATAAAGTTCAGTATGAAGGCCCTGGGTTCAATCTCCAGTACTATTTTAAGAGGGGCAGGGGTAATCAGTAGTCAGTCATTAGAAAAATGCCAATCAAAAAGATAAGATACAACTTTATATTCACTAGGATGCCTAAAAGAATGTCCAGGTAGGGCTGGGGATTTAGGTCAGCGGCGTAAGTGCCTGCTTGGCAAATGCAAGGCCTTGAGTTCAATCCCCAGTACAAAAAAAAAAGTACAAAAAAAAAAAGTCCAAATAGTAACAAGTCTTGAAGCATACGTGGAGAAATTAAGGCTTATATTTTGCTAGTGGTAACACAAAGTGGTACAGCCATTTGGAAAACATTTGGCAACTTTTCAAAAAGTTCTATCTACATCTATGACATGACCTCATAATTCTAATTCCACAGGCATACACTTGAGAGAAATAAACATATATATTCACACAAAAACTTGTACACTAATGGTCACAGAAGCATTATTCACAATAGTTAAAAAGAGGAAACAACACATATGTCCACCAACTGATGAATAAACAAAAGACAGCGCATGATATACACAATGAAATATCATTGGGCTGTAAAAGGAAATGAACTGATGCATACTACAACACATATGAACTGTGAAAACATTACAATAAATAAATGAAGCCAAACATAAAAACCACCTATTATGTGATTTGGTTCATAGGAAATATTCAGATTAGGCAAATGCATTGAGAAAAAAAAGTAGATTCCTAGTTGACTAGGTCCTTGAGGCAGATGGAGGAGGAGACAGGATAAAAAGAAAACAAAGAGTGATTGATTATAGTATGAGGTTTTTTTCTTGTGGTGACGAAAAGGTTCTAAATTAAGAAGTGATGCATAACTTTGTGACTATGTGAAAAACCACTAAATTTTATACTTTAAATGGATAAATTCTATGATTAAATGTATATGAATAAAGCAATAATAAAAAAGACTAAGAATCCTAGACTCAGCCTGGGGTTTAGCTCAGTGGCTCAAGCACTTGCCTGGAAAGCACAAGGTCATGAGTTCAAACCCTGGTACCAAAACAACAAAAAACTAAGAATCCTAGACACTAGCCCCAAATTTCTGGTAACTCTGTAAAATTAAAGTTACTTTCTTTAACCAAGTTTACGTGTTCTCAAGAGCAATAATTTTAGGGTTTCATTTAAAATTGCTTTGGTCTTACCCCCATTCTGTAATGCAAGATGTTATCCATATATAGAAAAAGAGTTCCTCAAGAAAATAAGTTACCTGAGTTGATTATTGAACCTTCCGAAGACATTTTCTTCATTAATACCTATGTTAATTTTAAATCTACAGCTTATTGAATTTTTCCTCAAGTACTGATGTAATACACCAAATATCAATCAAAAGTCTGAGGGAAAAAATACTTTGGCAAGCAAATATAAAAGATTGCATTATGTGTTTAACCTTTGTAAAAATACAGACCAATATTGCTTTAATTCTCTATGAGGGTATTCATTTATAAGACATTTATTTTCTACCACTGACTTTCTAGCCCTGCATTTCAGTTCAGTGTACTACTCTTTCTGTACTACTCTTTCAGATCTGTTATTCTCTTTAACATTATCTCATTTGGCTTTTGAGTGAGAATAATAAGATACTGATTGGTGTTCTTGTTTCCAAATTGTTTGGGGTACTGTTTTCTTATATAATATAACCATACAACAGAATCTTCTAACATAGTTCAAATTCATTCAAATGTTTTCAAAAGTGTATAAAGTTTCAGTCACTAGTCATTGAACTCATGTATAAAACAGGGTGCTTCCTGAAAGTTTATGATGCCTATTAACAGGTTTTTCTAGATATAAAACTTATTCATTCTCATATGTCCATTCTCCTATTCCACAGAAAGAAGCTAAGTCACAGATAGAATGTTTATGGGAAAGGCACAGTATTTGCTAAATAAATTCTAATCACTGAGTTTTCAACAAAGAATTTTTAAAATGATCAGGTATTTGGAAACCCTAAAACTTCTACCAGCAAATCCTATAACATCCACCTTAGCTAGTAAAGCATATGAACCTGATGGACAAAGCTATGTTAAATACAGAGGAGGGGTCCGGGGATTTAGCTCAGTGGCTTAAGCGCCTGCCTGGCAAGCGTGAGGTCATGAGTTCGATCCCCGGTACCAAAAAAAAAAAAAAAAAAATACTGAGGAGGAAAATCTAAGTCAATCTCCAAAAGGCTGGATAACAGTAATAATTTGCATTTAACATATCTTTACTATGGGCCAGGAAATAGTCTAAGCTCTTTATGTGCTTTATCCAATTTAAAACTAGTTAAAAGCCATGGGATATGGGTACTGTTATTATCTTCATTTGATAAATGAGAAAACTCATAAAAGTTAGGCAACTGGCCAAAGTAACAAAGATAGGACTGGGGATTTGAAAACAACAATTATAATTCAAGATTCTGTTCTTGATCACCATGTTTTATTTTTGGAGTGGCTCAGGTAGGTTCTATTCTGTATCTGCCCCAGAAGGAATGAAACTAAAAAGAGAAGTACAAGCTAAGGTCCAGTAAGCTCTGCTTCCATATTTTTATCTAGTTATTAGACATTCTGAATGTTCATTGTTAGCTCAGCTCAGTTGTTCAAATCCAAACTCATTTTCAGTTTCATTTTCCTCCTAATTTTCACATTTCACATAATTTTTCTAGTCATTAAAATTTTAAATTTTGTGCTAATCTTCATACTTGAAGTCCTACGTATTCTTCCTCAGGTATAGCCTTTTCTTTCTAGTTACACTGTCCCTGTCCTGGTCTAGTCTTGGATCACTATGCATACAGAATAACCCTTTATCTCAAGGCTAAATTCCCTTCAATCTACAACTAGCTACATCTATCTAAAATTCCATTTCTCATCACATTGTCTTAATCAAAAAAAGAAACATAGGTCATCATATTGCAGTGATATATGCATACCCATGCTTATGGCAGCACAGTTTATAATAAATAAATCTTGGAAATGGGTGATATGCCTGTCAACAGATGAATGAATAAAGAAAATGTGGTATTTATACACAATAGAGTATTACCCTGCCATAAAAAACAGTAAACTTGAGGCATTCATAGGTAAATGGATGCACCTTGAGGCCATAAAATTAAGTAAAATAAATAGGCACACAAGCTTAAATACCACATGGGTTCTCTTACATGAAAATAGAAATAAAGAAAAAATTAAAAGATAATAAGTAGGGAGATCTTTTTCAAATGAAAAGGAAAATAAGAGATGGGGGGAAACAGAAGGGAAGGGGGATGGGAAAATTGAAGGAAACTGGAAATGGAGCTTTGAAATGAGAAGACACGATTTGGAAGAATTAGGGAGAAGTGAGAAGGATAAGGAATGAAAAAAATTAAGATGCGTTATATACGTGTATCAAGTTCCCACAATAAATGTAATCATTATGTATACAAACATGTACTAATAAAAAATTTAAGTCTAAAACGAATGCTCATTCTGTAGAATCAATTCCTTATAGGACCATTTAAAGTCCTTAATTTTTTTATTTTACCTTGCCTAAAAAAAGAAAATTATTTTTAGAGAAGCAGAAACCAATTCTGAGTGGTAATGTCTTAAACGAAGTAACTCAGTGGTTAAATCAGTACTTGAAGCCAGAGCCAAAGCTTTTTATCCACCACTCCAGTCATTCCTCACCCCCAGTCTTCTCCAGCTTTCCTCACTCATATTAGTCTTTCCATATTTCCCCCAACTGCTCTTGCCAGTTGCATTTCTTCTTGTCCCCTACTCCTTCAGTTATCTCAGAAGCACTCTTCTTTCTATACTGTACTAATTAAAATTCTATCTGTCCTTATTAAGTTCTAGTTCACACTGCAGCTTCTTCCATAAGCATGCACTGATACCAGTTTGCAATAGCTTCTTTCTCTAACCTCTTGGAGTATTCATCAATGCCACACATTTCTGTATTTGATCAAAGTTAACAAAAACAGAAAACAACAACCAAAAAGAAAAAAAAAACCACCCAACTATTACATATGCATGCATCTTACCCACAGAAAGACTGCAATTCTTTTAGGGAAAAGGGTAGTTCTTTACTATTGTTTCTAAAACCTAGATTTCCTCCAGAAAGTTAGCACTCACTTTAAGTGACTATAGCTAAGGCTGGATTAACATATTTATTTGGGCTACCTCTGCCTGGAGGGAAAGAAGCATTTCTTACTCAAGAAATTATTTTAATATATCAGTTGAGAAAATGCTTTAATGATGCCTCTTGGTGAGACCCTGCCTGAAAATAGTAAAAGAGCTGGACTGTAGCTCAATAGTACTGCACTTGCTTAGGATGCCTAGGACCTAGACCAACACCCCAGTTCAAGCAAAAGACTAACAGCAAGGAAAGGCTGGGGTTGAGGGGAAGGAGGAAGTTGTTTTCACTAGATCAACAAGTCTGCACCAGGTATGCTGGTGCATGCCTGTATTCTCATGAAATAGAAGGATTACCTCAAGTTTGAGGCCAGCCTGGGCTTCATAATGACTTCAAGGCCAGCCTGAACTACATAGAAAGACCTTGTATCAAAAAGAAAAACAAAATTCTGAGTCACTCCTAGCAACCAGAAAGCAATGAAGACTGAAATAATGAGGATTCTACAGAGGACAGCAAAACCCACAGGAAATCAAAGACATGAGTGCTAATTTTTGTGAAGGAATGTTAGATATATGCTACAAGCAGGGTTATAGGATGGTGAGGAGGGTCATTCATTACAAAACTATAACCAAAGCCTCACGAATCAATGGGTCCATTCTCAGAAGTAACTGGCAGCAAAGGCTTTGGTGTCTCTGGGCTAAATCCTCAATTCTACTCTCTAAACAAAGTGCACTAGCTCCTGTGGAGAGCTCCCAGGTAAAGATACTGAGACCCAGAGAAAAGTTGAGCAGATGTCAGTTCCAGATGACCCCACTCCAACACCAAAAAAAGCATAGGAAAGGTAAAAAATGTACAATTATCAATGAAATTCATGCATTTAACATTTTCTGGGTAATGTTCTATTTAGGGCCGGGGGCTCCAATCTGCCTTTTTGGTCCTCTTTAAAAGGCCCTGGAGACAATCTCTAGGAAAGCTCAGTGCCTTATTTAGGGGCCTGGTCAGACCTCAATTTCAAAAGAAAAGTCTTTCAGAACAATGGATACACAAGGTATCTCACTACTCAATCTGGTCTTCTCTGGTAACAGGACTGTAGACATCACCTGAAATAAAACCAGCAGAATCCTAGCTGACGAAGAAGAAAAATGCAATGGCTAAGAAAGCAGTACATGATCACCGGAGTCATACATAAATTCAAATTTCAGTTCTGTTACTCAGTAGCTATATGACTAAAGGCAACTCATATAACCTTTCTGTCCTTAAGTTTCCTCAACTGTCCCACGTAATAACAGTATCTCCCTCACAGAGATGCTGACAAAATAAATCTTTTAAATAATGTAAAAAAGCATTCAACTTGCTGACTCCGTAATTCAACCTACATTTAACTGCCAGGACAATATCTATCAAATTTGCACTCATCACATCTGTATGTTGCTTCAGGAATCTCCTAGTGACTTCTAAATCAAAGGAGAACTCTAACTTATGCTGGCCCTCACCTCCTACTGCAAAGTGTATACCTGCCTCCAAAACCCCCTCTACTTCCTATACAACCTCACTGCTGGTTATTACCCATAAAACTTTTTTTTAACCTCATCCCAACCATCACATTTACTAATTCTGTAATGTGCATGCAAGTGTTTAGTGTTTTCAGGAACTTCTAAGCAATCCTAGATCCAAACACTTCGCTACACAAATCAGAAAATAAAAATCCAGAGAGGTTAAGTGGCTTCATGTTGGCCAGGAAATTACCAGGACTGAATGTGCAAATCTGGACTTTTATTCTAATAATTCTTTTCAGGATCTTTTCCCATTTTCTCCACTCAACTTCAGATCCCTACAAAATTCACATATCACTCAGAATTTAGACATAAAATTTATTCTTTAGTTTATTCATCATGATGCTAAAACATATGACCAATTCAGTAAACAAACTGAGGAGTAAAATCAATAAAAAACCAATTATTTGCCTTGGTATGGATAAAATCAATGGAATAATGTAACACATAGTATTTACTGTATTTAGAATCTATCTTACTCTAGATTACTAGATTGCTAATTACCTTATTTTAGGTAATTATCACCTCTTCCCATCTAAAGTACATATTTTTTTTAAATAAGAGTTTTATCTTATTTGGATCCCTAATTGACCTATCTAGTTATCTTTCTTCATTCCCTACATAAAATGCTTATTTACTAAATTAAAGTTTTCAAGACCAGAGATTTAGTTCAGCAGTATAAGTGCCTGCCTGGCAAGCTCGAGGTCAAGAGTTCAATCCCTGGTACCAAAAAAAAAAAAAAAAAATATATATATATATATATATATATATATATACACACATAAAGTTTTCATAATACTACCTTTGCAATCAAGATATGGAAGGAGGGCATGAGAAGGGAGGGGAAAGGGGAAGTAAAAAGAATTAAATGTGTTACACACATGTACCAACTCCTCATGATGATGTAATCATCATGCATTGCAAACATGTACTAATAAAATTTTTTAATTATAAAAAATGTTTTTAAATGTTACTTTTGCATTCTTTCCTATGTAGCCTATTTTTCTATAGTCTTATTTATGTACTTTGTTTTATTCTAGTATAGTTATCCATTCAGTAGCATAAAAACTTAGATTGTTCCTTTTGGAACAGTTTATGAGACAGTCTCACTACGTAGCCCAGGCTAACCTCAAATTCACAATCCTCCTGTCTCAATCTTCCATAGGTTGAGAATACAGGTATGTGCCACCATTTAAAAAGATTATCCTTAGGGCTGGGGATTTAGCTCAGTGGCATAAGCACTTGCTTGGCAAGCCCCGGTACAAAAAAAAAAAAAAAAAAAAAAGATTATCCTTTAATGGCTATGTTATTTTTGTACTACACAAATATCTTACAGATATCTGTATGGTCTATATTGCCAATTACATATCTTTACTTTTTATCATTTCCCTAAACTGGTTAGTGCTGTACCTAACTTTACACCAAAAAAAAATCATCCTCAAAAGTGTAGTATATTAAATTTACATGTATGCATGTGAATGGGTTTATTCCTAAGCCTGTACAGATGCATCATGAAGCTCATTATTTATAAATATATACATATTTGCAGATTATTCTTTATTAAGCAGCCTTTTGGAATAAATGATTTTATGTGTTTTACTTATAAACTAAAATTTTTAAACACTGGAGTTTCTCAAAGGAACACATACCAAAAAGGAGAAAAATTCATTTAATATCATAAATTATGACCAAAATAGTTTAGCCTTTTTCTTAATCCCTAAGTTTTAACAACATAGTCTCATTCCTAAACGAGCATTATTTCCTAATAACTTATATCCTTGCCAATGCCCATAGCTTTCAATGGCTGATTTTATTTGGGAATTTTTAGTTAGGAAGATACCAGGACAATAAATGACTCTTCTATATCTTCAGTTTCATTTTAGCCTTCCTATATTCATACCCCAGAGGTTCCAGATTCTTATCCACAAAGTGATTATGGTCTAAGACTGAATCAGATTTGTAACAAATGTCCACTGGGATCCTTCGACCTATCATTGATGAGCAGAGCCAATATATGTCTTCTAGCTCACTGAATCCTTTCACCTTACCTCAGGGACTTTCCACAATGCTATACGTTTAGAAGCTTCTTTCATAAATGACAAGAATAAATGAAAAATTATTTTCAGAATGAAAACTAAAGTCATTATACAACATCTAAAAGGTACCCTACAATCACCACCTTAATGTATAAATATAACATTCGTATAATAAGGGAGATTCTTCTTTAATGTTTCAAGTCTCATCTCTAATTTTATCTGACTACTGACATGTACAAGCATACTAACACTCCAATATATCTCCACTACACAATAAGCATAAAACTTCTATCAATGATCTGTGACAGTCTAGACTCTATTGATTTTTTTAATTTTCCAGAAAAATTAAACATAAAGCTAATAAAATGAAACTTCTCCATAAGTATGATTTCAATATTACCATATAAATTAATACTGATAGCTGTCATGTGATCATTTGTAAATAAAATATAGAGTCTTACTTTTTCCTAAAAGATAATTGAGCATGGCATTTTCTCCCTTTTTGTAATTAGTCTTAGAATCTATTTTCTTTGAAAAATAAACATAGAGAATGTTTCTAAAGAGAGAGATAAAAAAAACTACAAAGTATGATATTTTTATGTTGCAAGCTACCCAAAAATCTGTCACAATTTCTGTTACAATTCTAGTCATCAATAAGGTACTTTTTTCAATGTGCCACTCAAAAATCAATTATATCAACTCTTTTGTATAGAGAAGCAGCATACCTTTCAGGCAACTAGTATTAATGAGTAGACATGACTATAGAATCTCCATCTGTTTCTCTGACAAAGCTGTGGCTACTCGAGTCTCTCATTGAAATTCCATTAATCTGGTGTACCAAGGTCCAATGTGAAAATCAAAACTCCATCTAACCCTTTATCAGCTCACAATAACCTACAAGTGAACTCTGCCTGTTAGCATGCAGCAAGTTATGATTTTGCTATCAATCAGGCAGTTGGCCAATAAAAAAAAAAGGCAGGTTGGAAACAGCATGTCTGGCAGGGTTTAGAGATTTTGTTTTTGTTTTCTGTTTTCACTCCCATTCAATTTCTATAGGGTGTCTGGACCTTGTGAGATTATGCATTATTCTCCTTGGTTGTGATTTAATTGCTACCAGCAATCAAGTCGAAGCATCACTGAAGTGTGCTTGAATTTCATTAGAAGATATAACTTATGCTACTTTCCTACAGTACCTAATAAACCATAAAGAAACCAAAACACATATGGCTTGAGGGAATAACTGGAAAATTAGGTGGCCATTTGGGAACTGAGTGAACTTTTGAACCAGAGAAACAGAGAAAAAGAAATATTAAAGGGAAAGACAGACTTAGAATGCACATAGAGACATGCAGGTTTGACCTTTTCAGTACCTTGAAAATTACATTATCATTATGAAAAATACATATCATGTTTAGAGTTTATAATCCATCAAAGTTCACATACTTTGTTAGTGCCTACCATAAGGTAAAAGTCAAAAGGACAAAACAACAATATGATTTGACAAAAGACCTTTGGGTGACCTGTGCTAAATTGGTTATACTTATTGTAAGTGCATTATCTTTTTTATAATTAATACATTATTAAACTGAGGTCACATAATGAAGGAAAACTTATTCAGGAAAGGAAAGCAAACACAGACAAAATTTAAATTGTAGGGAGAAAAGAATGATATGAAGAGATATATTTTACATTTAGAAATTAAAAAGTCCATTGACATATAATATATTGACAGATAATAATGTTCTTAGAAGAAAATGTAAAACTAGTAAAATCATATTATTTGTATCTCAAAAATGAATGATACTAAATGAAATCTGCAATCTACTTAAGAATTGCTTAAATACTAATAAAATTGTATCAATGTTTAAATAAAATCTAGTCATATATAAATGTCATTAAATAGGATTCAGGTATTAATAAGCTAAACTAACAACAAATTTTTTCATATTTTTGTGTTCCTGTACACTTGGTTATGAAAATATATGATGTTTATCAGTAGATTTTTAGCTCTCACAGAATGTAACTGTTGGATTTCTTTCTAGGTTGCAATTTTTTAAGAATGCACATAATACTGTCCTGTACATCAAAATATTTATTTTGAAACTCATCAGTATATCTCTTCTATTGAGTATTTTGTGTTTATTCTCTTGAGTAAAGTCTCTCTGTATGTGTGTACATATATAAATATGTATGCATACATACTCATGACATCTCCAACATTTTACAGAGAAGCAAAAAATAATGTGTCTGAAAAATAGTACAACTTAAATAATAATTCATTGTTGTGTTTGGAAACACTATTTCATCAATTATAAAACATTTTCTAGCAGAAATGCTTTTGAAGATGAGGCTAGGAAGGGTAATGCTCTGTTTTGTATACTAAGTGAAATGAAGATAAGTGTGTATCTTTGTAAAATAAAGGGAATAAAAATGGAAAAAAATTCCTGTCTTTAAAAGTAGAAATTAAATGTAAAAGTCAACATAAAATGGATATGATTATTATTGCTACACATTGTACAAAGTTCTGGATATAAAAAAAAGATTGTTTTGTTCTGAATCAGTGGTTAGAATGTTTATCACTTATGCATGTACTTGACTTATCCCTGTTCTGCAATAGACATAATTTTATACCTCATAAAAGCAATTTATGTTTCCAAAGGGAATAATCTGGATAACATAAAATGTGGAGTGCTCTGTTGCAAGAAGCATATTTTCATTCAGCAATTGTATTTAGAGATGGAACTGCACAGTTTGATCATCATATAGTGGCAGAAAGCATTATTCATTTCTACCTTTACGTGAAACTTTTGAGTGCCACAAATTAATATGCATGGCTAATTTATCAATACACATTCTTAATTTATAACTATATATCACCCTTATAAGGGTTCTACAGTGTAGATGTACTCAATTGGCTATAAGAGAGAAAGCACATACTATACTAAGTTTCATAACTTCAACAACATTCAGTGGTTTTTAGAAATTAAGAGATAAACAACTTCATTACTAATTCAATCAATACAAAATGCTATAATATTACTGCATAACACAGGGCATTTTAAGTGCCAATCAGAAAAATGAAAATGTGTATTAAAAGAAGCATTTGATAAAAAACTTGTCTCAATGTGAAAAGACAATGCAGGAATAATTAATTTAATATTTTATGAACTCATCTTGTGTAAGATTTTTACAAAAATAGATCAAAAACCATTTTCATTATTTATAAAATAAATAATACAACAAACTATTAAGCACAATAAAATTAAGCAAGAACTTGATAATATTAAATTAACCAACAAACTGTTACTAATAATATTCATACAATTTTGCAAGCACTGTCCTAAAAATCCTGGTAAAGAAAATTTCCTAGAAAAACAGCAAGTACATACTTAGGGAAACCTCAGCTAGGACCACTAGAGAGAGCTCTTCTGTTCCTTAAAAGGTGCTGGTAAAGGTAACTTAACCCAAGCCTCTGCCTTATGTTTTCTTTCAGATGATACCTTCACTTGCCTTGTGTGAAAACGTCAAGAGGTATACACTATGGGAAAATGTCACATACCATCAGTGGGGGCATCATCATCTTTATCATATCGTTCTGAGGCTAAGGAAATTGTATCTGGAGGCCCAGCAAAAGGGTCATCATATTCTTCTCCCTCTTCTGCATCACCTGTAAAGAATCAGAAAAATGTATTTTATGATTTAGCCATTTAAAATTATGTTACTTTGTTCAAAGAGTTAAGTTTTACTATTAAACTCAGTCACTGTCATAAGAAAGAAAACTTTCTGAACTACGTAAAAGCACATCTCATATTAGCTTATCTCCATTGTAATATGCAAGGGGTGATAAAAATATGAATATTGACTTTTTAAATTGTTATTAATACCCCAAAACTATAAAAATAGGAATATTAATTTTTTAAAATGCTATTAATACCCCTAAAACTACTCTTCCTCACTTTGACCTTATCCCATCATTTTTGTGACTTTCTGAAGCAGTTCTGGAAGTCCTCCTTCATATCTTTATGAGGTATGATCAACATACAATGAGTGAAAAAGAATACAATGAATGCTGCTGCTAAATGCCATCCAACCGAAAGGCAGGTTTGTAAAAACACTGCAGTGTGTCCTCATCCACCTTACCCACTGGATCTTCCCCAAAGTTGAAATGACCATGAAAGGTAAAAGTTTTAAATTGCTTCAGGACATCAAGGCGGCCACAACAGTACAATTAAAGACATTCACAAGAGGGAATTCCAGAACAGCTTCAGAAAGTGGCAAGAAGGATGGGATAACGTGTCTGAGCAAGGGGAAGTATTTTGATGGGGATTAATGGCAATGTGTCTTTTACTATAATGTTTTAAATTTTAAATACACACCACACTTTTATCACACCTTGTAGTAGTTGCTAAAGGTCAGTAGACAACTGCTTATTTGTGACACAAAAGGATACCATCACAAGATTGTGATATTCTCTATAAGGAAATCCAAAAGCAGAAAGATAAAATAAAATTCAAAATAACCCCAAAAAATCAAAAGAACAATAACCAAAAGAGAAAGCAAACACAGCACAGAAAATAATTCAAGTAATCCTATTTACTCATTCAATAATTTGAAAATTTATGGTCAGAAATCGATACTTTGAAGCCATATGAACACCTTTTATTTTCATTTAAAAAACACAGGATAGCATTAGAGCAGATTAAAAATATTCAGTACATTTTTAGAACATAAATCCTTTGTAGAAAAAAATTGCTTAAAAACTTACAATCTTTTAAAAAATTCAAAGAGATCTAAAAACACTTTTAAGTTTCATTTAGTAGAGTGCTACCATTTTTTAATGTCCTAGCCAGTTTCCTGCTTGACTTCCAAACCCTAGGTTGGTTGGTTTGGTATTTAAAAAAAAACTGTTTCTTTTAGATTATTTAGTCCCCATGAAAAAAATCTTGTAGTTTCAGTTTTGTCCATACATTCAGTTGAAATAATTTTTTTTAACAAACACTGAACACTATTTGTCAGCCCCCTGATTTTCACAGGGATTCAACAATAAAGAAACAATGTACTATATCAAATATCTAACTTTCAACAATTGAAGAAAAAAAACAGCAGCCTCGGGAATTATACAAAAAGAAGGCAAAAATTCTCACAGGAACCCTGGATGGAGTACCTACAACATTACTTTGGGCCATGGCGTTTGGGTAGAACTAGATTAGATCCACTAGTATTTTCATAATGATATCTAATCCTCTACACCCGTTTCTTGGAAGTCATCCTATTTTTTAGTATATTTTTGGCAGAGGAAATAGCCTCTCCAAACAGGACTGTCAAAAAAATTTAAAAGTTAAATATTCATTTCCTTATAATTTTGCTATTGCATGCACAATCACGTTTGTCTTGAAAATACAGATAGTAACATCTCTCGTGAAGACAACAGAGTACAGAGATGGTTATTTTGTCATTCTTAGTGGTTCTATCACTAACTACACTAAACATGGTGATGTTTCTTTCCCAACTAAAATCCCAAAGAATATACAAATATACTACTCAGTCTTCAAGTCTTATCTTTTTCTTTTCTTTTGAGATGGCCAAAGTACTTTGCAGAACATTAAAGGATTGCTTATAATATTTCTTCTGTGTAAAGAAAAAACACTCTAATTTCAAAAATAAGGCAAAAGAAATCTCATAAAAAACCACTAAAAATATTTTAAATATGTCATTATAGAATGTGAAAAATATAGTTGTAAAGATCACAAAATTCTCGCTTACTCTTAGTTAGTAGAATCTTTACATAAGAATTTTTATGGTATGAATTTTCTAAGGTTATCTGATATCGCACATCAAAGAATAAATCTCCTGATTTTAAAAAAGACGCTAGGATATTTCAGAATTTAGCACTTATTCTGTTATGACTATAAATACAGTAAAACCAAAGAATATATAGAAACTATTTTGAAAAAGTTCTGATGTACAGGCTTAACTCTCTCAAATTCTACATGGAAATGGACAGATAAAATATAAAAGTTTTGAAAACCTGAGGGAGCTTATTTTCCTTAAATAACATCCATTATATACTTTTATGTGTATATATACACTATACATCCAAATATACAGAACATTTATCTACATTTGACATGCATATTCTATATCTACACATATAGCAAAAGGATTATTAAAGTTATAAACTCAATAATAATATAGCAATATTTATTTTACAAAATGGATTACTGACATATTGAAAAACATATGGGTCTTTGTTTTCTTTTTAAATATTCTTCAGAGCTGAGTATTTAGCTTGGTGGTAGAGTGCCTCCCTAGAATGCATAAAACCCTGGGTTAAATCCCCAACACTTTTCCAAAGAGCTTTTTTTTCAGATTTTTTATTAAAGTAAAAATAGCATAGTGCACACCTGTAATTCCAGCACTCTATGAAGCTGAGACAGGAGGATCACAAGTCCAAGCCTAACCTGGGCAACTAGGCAACTTTGCGAGACCCTGTGTTCAAATTAAAAAAATAAGAAAAGGGCAGGGGATATAGGTCAGTATGAAAGCCTTAGATTCAATGCCTAGTGTCACAAAAATAAGATAAGGTGAGATTGTCTTCAATTTATCCATTCTAAGAACTGCAGTTAACTGATAGTAGTATGATATTTATATTTTTATAATAAAAATAAATGCAGCATTGCTACTGGCTTAATTTTTCCCCTATCCACTGAAGAAATGTACTTTGAATTTACTCAGAAACTAAAGGATCTGTAAGGTATCTATGCAATGGTTATTCCTTTTTCACCCACTGCATTAAATGTAAAGAATACCCTTTTCAGCAAGGTCTTTATGCTACTGTTGTTCCAGTGATGATCCATTCATTTTCCCCCTGCCTAATTTTGGTTTTCAATCCAACAAAGAATGAAAGCTCCTGCTTTATAGGGAGCTTTAATTGAACAGAGGGGTCGCTGTTGAGTAGTGCAAAGCATTTTTCCTCCCCAGGGGCCAAGTATTTTTAGCTATACCTGCAAAGAAGTCTATAAACTAAAAAGAAAATGCTCAACTTGTGCTTATACAATAAAAAAACTGAACTCCAAATCAACAATGGGACATCAGGTAAATGTATCCAATACAATTTACAGACGTAATTGAAAGCATTACAGACTAATCAGACAACTAAAAGAAAAGCATGCCCAAATGAAATGTCTACAGAATCATTAGCTGCCAGCCATTCTATTACTATCACACATAATGTCAGTGGTGCCTTGAGCCTGTGCCAATGACAACAGCATAAATTTTGCATCTCATTTCTGTGGTCATAAAATTAATGATCAGTTTAAAAATACTTCTTTGTAAAAGTTATTGCGCAAAGAAAAGACATGAATGTGTCCCTGTTATGTACTCACAAGGGTAATTATGGGGTTGTTGCTCATTAATACTGTTTCTTGTTTCCCCAGAAAAGCATTTGATTTATCCCACAACTTTCAAAAGTTTAATTAACGATACAAAGTTAACCATCTAAAAGACAATGATCCAAAGCTTCCCTTCCTATAATTTTAGAGGCGACTTAAACATCACAGCAAAATCCAGGTTTAATCATACCACAGCAGCATATTTCTCGGATAACTACTGTAAAATTTATAATAGTTGTTTTCAGATGACTATTAGTCATTCTTTTTTTATATGGCTCATCATCAATTAACATTTTCCTAGATGCCTAGAGACAGCCCAACAGCCACTAGACTCACAAATTCCACTACCACCAAATGAGGTTTATCCAGTTTACTGTTGTTTTCCCATGTGTAGTTCTACTTTAAACACAGATAACATAAAACTAAATAGTACTCTTAAAATTTAGTACTCATTTTGCATTGCTATATCACTCACTGTGCCTCATAAATATATATATATATATAATTTTTAAATATTAATTTAAAAGAAAATAATATACAAATAAAAAATAATTTCGATGGCAGCCATTCCTTATATAAGGCATGAAGACAAATGAGAATAAAGATAGAAACAAATTAATTTCTAATTCTCTAGTCAGTTTACTGGTCCATCCTAAGTTTTTAAGGAATAATATGCAGCTAAATATGAATGCGGGATCGGGTATTTAGCTCAGTGGCTCAAGCGCTTGCCTGGTAAGTGCAAAGGTCATGAGTTCAATTCCTGGTACCATAAAAAAACAAAAACAAAAAAAAAAAGAATGCAGAATTAACTATTTCCATTTGTAATTTCTTAAATAAAATTTAATTTTTAAGACTTCAAAGAATACAGGTCATTAAAAACTAAGAAGATTCTCTTCTTAATTTCTCTACAATAGAAAGGTTAATTTACATTTTGCAAATAATAAGGACAACTTTTTGTGTCAGGTTGAGCCCAATCTTTAAAATAAGCATACCATTTTTCATATAAACCTGTCCACTATAAGCCCTACAATTCTTTTTTTTTTAAAGCTAACTTTCAACAGAAAATATACCATGTGGAATATACCACAAAATATACCAAGGGAAGGAAATTAAACATCACCCAAGCTTCTGTTTTTTCTGCTATTCTTAAGGATTCCATGAGGAAAAACAAAAATGGATCCCTTCCTAACAGTCTTATTATTATTTTTAAAAGTGGTTTAGTCCACTAATAAACTCAAGAATTGCAAATGAGAAGATAAAAGAAAAGTTGCTTCCTACGTAAATCTATGCATATTTTACAGTATCAATAGAGTCTTAAGGGAAAAATCTATTCAATAATTTTTTATAATTAATAGGAAAAGAGATTTTTAAAGAATAAAATAACTTTTTATCTGAAACATCTAAAACAATATATTAACATTTTTAAAACCATAGATAGTATCTTTTACAAATGTGAGAAACAGTTTCAAAATATTTGTCTCATTTACTACATATGTCCTTCTTTTAATAATTTAAATTACCTAAAGATTATTTGAAAACTGAATTTATAGATCTGAATTAACTATTCCTGACAAATGAAGTTGAACTGGCAAATATGTATTAATTTGGTGCTTATTGAATACCCACTATAATCACGCTGCAATCATTACTGGAGTAATGAGGCTAAAATAAGGTCGAAACACAGTGTAAGTAAAACTTTCTTTATGATGTCCTAAAATATTAGAAAACACTAAGCAATATTGAGTCAATAATAGTTCTTTGCTCAAACAGTAACATATATTGACTTATTAGAAATTAACAAATCTGAATTAAATCATTTTAAGAATTCTCTACCTGTCCCCTCACGACTTTTTTTTTTTTTTTTTTGTGGCTTTTGATATTGTCGTTTGGTTTTGGTATTAGGATTCAAACTCAAGACCTCATGCTTGCCAGGAAGGCACTGTGCCACTGAGCTCTATCCCTGGCCACCCAATAATATTAAAATGGTATTCAACTGTTATTTTAATAAGATTAAGTATGTAAAACAAATAGGGGTATAAAGACAAAATGAGGAAGTTTGTTTACTTCATTGTGGCCCTACATTGACCAGAAACAGAAAGACTGTGTGTGTGTGTGTGTGTGTGTGTGTGTGTGTGTGTAAGAGAGACAGAGACAGAAACAGAAACAGAGACAGCCAGAGAGAGTTAGAGACAGCCCTGCAAGAAAAAAACAGGGAGGCCAAGAAACACACAGAGAGGGAGACCAGAGAGATGAACAAACAAAAGGAATTCTTTGCAGTTCTCTCAGGATGCAGACAATCCAAAGCCTCTAGGGGAAAATATCGGGACAGTGGGCGCACCACCATCAAAACATAGGTAGGACTGAATTTAATCAATGCAGAGATCTGATAATAACTTCCTAATATTAAAAAGATGTATCTTGGATAATTACTTAGCAGTTATTAAGTCTGAACTCTTTACTATTCCTAACAAACTATAGAAAGTAGTCTTTACAGAACAAAGCTGAATATACTTTGAGGGTACAATGGCATAAAATCACTTAGCTTCTTGTATTTCTCCAAGGTATATGTCTAATTTATCCACAGGCTTACTTTTCAGCGGGCACTCTTGGTGATTAGTTAACTCAATATAGCAGTATTGAACTACAAATGAGTTATTCAGAGGAAAGTGATTATAGGGAATCTCTGAATTCTGTGTTATTTGAATTCTTATTTTAGGATCATTTTTAAGTTTCTATCAAATACTATATAAATTTTCATTCTCTTTGGAGACACAAGAATGCATCTTAGTAATGTAATTTTAATATCCACACACCTGAACAAGTTCTAAAGCAGAATTCCAAAGGGAAAGTTCCTATTATTAAACCATATGCAATTATACAATGCCTTTATGTTATTATACTTTCTTAGCTTAAAATTGTTTAGTGTTCAAATAATTAAGCTACAATGAGAGTTCAATAAATAATCACTGGAATAAAATATGCCTTTTAAGAAGAGAGACAGATATAATACTGCCCCATAAATAGAACACTGTATAAAAGATATCATAATTTAAATGCCTGAATTCATTTCTATATGCAACTAAGAAAAATGCAACAGGGTTAAGCTTATAATTTAGGATTCACTGTAGGGCACAAAAAGTGGGTATATAGGAAAGGAAGCTTCCTGTTCTACTTTTGGTTTAAAATCTTCATATAGGGGTGAGGGGTTTAGCTCAGCAGATGTAAGTGCCTGCATGGCAAACATGAGGTCATGAGTTTGATCCCTGGTAACCCCCCCAAAAAAATCTTCATACAGAAAAAAACCTTGTCTCATCCCCTTCAATCCCACTATCTTGGTAATTCCATGTGAAAGAAACTGTGACTTCCTTTTAACTGGTTTTAGGTTTCTCTGGTTAAGTACTTGGTTTACTGGAACTGTCATTATCCTCTCACTTATCAGTTAGCATAAATATGAATTACCCTGTGGGATCTGCTAATGCCAGTTACCACAAGCCACACTGTTTCTTCCCTAAAACTAAGAACCTAGTTCCATGTAAGTTAACTGACCTCATATTGTGACTCATACCAGCTTCCCAAAGCTGTAGGTCATGACCTATGAATTAGCATATGGAAATAAGGGCCATACCCAGTTTCCCTTAGGAACTAAAGACATGAAATAGCAAGAATTTAAAATGCCTTTCCTAAACTGGTTTCTAGCATGCTAAGCTGCTATCTCTCAAATTTAAAGGAAGACAGTTTACTAGCACTCTCACTGATTTCAAAAACAAAATAAAACTGAACTGCTATCCCTAAAACTCTCTAAGGCCCACATTTATTCAAAACAAAAGAGCCACTAGAAATAAAAACTAATGTTTGAGAAATATTTTATTCATGTTCTCCAACAAAATTTATATGGTTTTAAGGGATCCTTCAAAAATGTGAGCTGTAAGCACTCAGTCACAAGCCTTTCTGCTCCTCCCATTCTATAAAATAACCTCTGCAATGTTAAATAGCATTGGGTTGATATCTCATCACTGCTTAACCAATTTATTCTAAGTATAACTCAGGTATACTTCTCCTAACAAATTTCTGCCATAAAATACACAAAGAAATGCAAAACCTAAGTGTCAAATTCATAACATTTCTGCATCAGAAAACTGCAGAATAAAATCTGGATATGCCTTTTAATTTTTTCTCAGCAGGGGGAGCTAGCACTCTCATCTTGAAGGTTTAAATACATACAAATATATAGCATAGAAATTTAAATTTTGGATCCAACTATCAAATTTCAAGATATGTTAATTATCCTATTGAAAATCTTCACAGACAGAAAAAAATTCAAGTTTGAAATTTACCTTTGTCTTGAAATTCCTGAAGATACCTGCAAAACAAAGAACATTATATTTTAAAATGAGGTTGAAAATCAAAACAATGTCTAACTAGTAGCAATAATTAAAATTCAAAATCTATTTTACAAATACACATATAGAGAAGAAACTATTTCCTGTCCTAAATAACAACTCCAAAAGACTTAAAGATTTATAATAAAATTATAAAGATCTATGTACAGTAGTCAAATGAGGGTATATCTTCCATACCTGTAATGTATATTTTATTTACTTAATAACAAAAGGCCAGGACTGGGGATTTAGCTCAATGGCTTAAGCACCTGCCTGGGAAGTGTGAGGTCGTGAGTTTGATCCCTGGTACCGGGAAAAAAAAAAAAAAAACCCAACAACAACAAAAGGCCTCTCTTTTTCAGTGAGGCATTTTTAAAATTTATACAAAAATCCTCAATTAAGCTACATATTATTTAAACCAAATTGATCCTCAGATAATAACAATAAAGTTGGATATTGTTAGAATATTTATAATACATACTTGAGAATCTTTATAAAAGTGTATTATGATAAGCATGTTTGTGCTTAAAAAATATATTTTTGTCCTTTAAAAATATGTAACAGCAATAAATTAGAATGTAAAAAATTTAACTCCATGATAATTCCGTATTATGATGTTAATTACAAAGTTACTTCTAAGTAAGAAGTAAGTAATAAAAAGCAAGAGACTTACATAGGCTTTACATCTTTTATCTTCTTAATAAGGGCTTCTCTCTTTTCCTTTGCTTTCTTGGATAAGTTTTCCCCTTTCAGTGTATCTGTTACAAATGTTTCAACATCTAAACCATGAAATATAAGAAACAGAATACAAATTAGAAGAATCATTTTTTGTGAAGACAAATAGAACAATGATTGTTTCTTTACGTAAGTACTAATGCCTGTACAATTTGCTATAGTTGTTTATCAATTCAAAGATAACAGTTGAAGTATGTTTCAAATACTAAGCTGGTCAAAGCTGTTCACTGCTTAGCTAATAAAATCTGTATGTTGCACTTATGCTTAGCACAGCAGATACTATTTGGATGTTTGGCATCATTAAACCAGGAAGAAGCTCACAAGTTTTAATAAACTATGGTATCACATAAAACAAAATCTTATATAAAAGCCAGCACCAAGCTTTTATGCATGTGTCACTATCATTTTATATTTATTTTCTAACATCCTATATGAACAAGTCATTCATAATATTGTATCAATATACACTAATATCTCTGGCAAGGATCTGTTTTTCCTAGTGTAATACATTTAAGTATACATAATATTTAATGCTTTAAAAGAAAAACTGTAAGTCTTTTTCTTCTAGCCAAGATTCCCAAATCACACCCTCCTTCTAGCTAACTGCCCATCCCATCCTGGGTAGTTCTGTGAGCTCTTGGTTCCTGCCCTGTTACTACCATCTGGAATACTTCTCACATGAAGGAAGTAGAAAAATAGATTCTTCCACTATTTAAAAATACAATATGTATGCCAAGCAATGAGATTTCTATAACTTCATATCTCCTTTTCCCATTGTCTATGTTTTAAAATTTTAGTAAACTAAATTATTCTCTTGTCCAGTTCTTTCTCATACAAAATTATAAGAAGTCCTTGCTGGTTTGATTCCTGTAACAGCTCCATTCCTATTGTTCATGAAATACTGTACAATTTAAATTAATTTTATTTTCAGAATTTCAAAACTCATTTTGAACTATCTAATATAGAAGATGCCTTACATGTTTTAAAGTAGTCATGGCTATAAATCATCCATGTTTCATATTGAAGAGATTCATGTATGTTTTACTGTCTTCTTTTAACTACTCTCTCCTAATTCACACTGACAAAAAGATAGTATCACAACATAATATTACATTTAGGTAATGCAAAGAAATGTAATAATCTCTCAATTATATTTAAATTAACTATTTAAAACCTAATATATGAGATGGATATTTGTAATCAAGTTTAAATTCTTGATTACAAAAGTATTTTGATCCAATGAGGAAAGGTGATCAAATTGTTATATATTCATTATAAATGTGTAAAGGTAATTTTTCCCTAAATCAATGACAAATGAAAGAATCAAAATTAATTTGTAGTAATTTTCTAAAAGAGCTTCTGGTTTGAAGTCCATTAACAAGTAATATGTTCAAAGCAAATATCAAATTGAGATGAAAGCCAAGTATCCTAGCTTCTCTGTCCTTTTGAGTTACACATATTTTGGAGAGGGGACAGAGAGACATTATCCAGAACTAGTACAAATCAGACCCAGATTTCTCACGTGAGTTCAAAATAATGAAAGTTATGAAGAAGACTGCACCCAGAGGAGCAAGCTAGCAACCTCTGGACATTCACACAGCTGAAATGGAAAAGATCATTTGCCTCCCTGAGAATTCATACAGTAACTCTCCTAAAAAAAAAAGAAAGAAAGAAAAGAAAAGAAAAAGAATAAGGAAAGGAGTAGCAATCCTACCACTAATTGTTTCTTGCAAGGGGACTCAATACTTGCGAGGATCACTGGCACAACGACTGCTTAATGTTATTTTCACTCAATGTTTGTCATTAATTCCCTCTTCCAGGAGTATTTAATTGCCTATTTTACATTTTCATTATACAATCCAAGTTTAAACAAACAGGATCTATTTTCTAGCTCTGGAAACAATAACAGAAAACAATTACAACCCAAGAGTTATTTCTTTAAAAAGTCATCTCAGTTTCATAAAATTTCAGAAAATTAAAAAGGCTGCTATAATGCATTTTCTTAAAACCTCTTAAATATGTTTATAAAATACCGACCAATGCTTCTGTTTATGAAGAAATATTTGCTGAGTTTGGGACTGCAGGAAGAATCTGTGTATTTCAAGGAGAGGGGATTCTGAGACAGTGAGGAAAAAGATCTACACTTTTAGAGTAGTATTTTTTAATATATTTCTCCTCAAACTTTTTTCAGAAAAGGGTTTACGGAAATTAAAAGCATTTAAGAAACATTGCCTTTTTTGGTAATTATTTCACAAAAGATATCTGGACTGTTGGACCTGCTTTGCTGCCTATATATTTTTAACAAATAAGAATTTTAACTAGAAGCAGTTCCTGCCATAACCTTAATTATTGATTGTCCACCGATTTAGTTGTTTTGACGATTCTGAGATCTAGGATTTTAAAAAAAAACTACACTTTGCACGTTAATTTTCAAATGAAATGAAACAGCTTCTAACTCCGTGGTGCAGGATGCGCCGCTGCGCCAGCCTTCGACCCCGGTGCCTGTGCGAACCACAGACTGCTCTGTTTCCGAAGCGCAAAGGCTGCACACGCAGTGACGGGCTTTCCTGGGAGATGCACCATCTCTGGCCACTGAAAAAACTAGATCCTCCGAGTGTTTAAACCTCAGGTTTCTCTCTGAGGAGCGCAGAGCTGGGAGAGCTGAGTTTGGGGCAGCGCCAGACAAATGGGGCTGGATCTGCGGCTTTGTAACTCAAAGCCAGGGTAATATTTCAAACGCGAGCAATAAAAGTCTTGGGTGAATCAAGTGCTCCTCTGGCTGGTTGGAAAAAGATTTGAAGCTTTTTATTGTGCTCTAAACAGCCTTGCAAATGGCAAAGTAGCTAGCGCGGTAAACTAGCAAATGCGCTGGCCCCTTTTCTACCTTTCTTTAGGGGTCGTGTTCCTCGGTTAGTATGTAGATTCACTGACCCTCGACTGCCTGTAATTCGGGAAAACATCGTAATTTGTTTACAATAAGGATCAGCCTGCCTTGTTTCGTTTGCCCCTTGGCCTGGTGAGTTCCAATTCCTCTTTCTCCAAGGGAGGGGTTCCATTCATGCTAGAGCACAAGGACATCCGCCTTGGGAAAGAAGCCGGGAGCCCAGGAGAAGGCACTGGAAAAGGGGGTGTCCCAAGGCACCAAGTCCAACTTCCCCTGCCTCGCAGCCATGAGTCTGCAGGTCTGTGCCGTCTGCATTTACCTCCAGAATTACCCCCATCTCCATCAGCCTCCACCCACCAAGTCATCATTAGGAAAAAAAGTTATTCTGGCAAAATTAAACGTGGTGGTGATTTTTGCTGCTTTTACACCTTGGAGTTGTCAAGAGTCGCCTTATCTCCAAGCACAGCTGTAAGGAATTGTGGGTGAAGGCCGCTGAAATGATCAGATTTATAACTTCTCTGTAGATAAGTGCTAAAAGTCCGAAAAAAAATTAAAAGATGAGATGTTCTGGCTCAGCAATCCTTGAGCAGTTTAAATTAGAAACCTCTCAATAGCTGCCTCCACCCTTAAGAGGCAAATACTTAACATGATTCACTGAATGGTACTCCAAGGCTGTTTGTTTGTTTGTTTGTGTTTTGTTGGAGCTACAGACTTGTACCTACAGACATCCAGGTAGTCTAGGCTGTCCTGTCTTCCTCTAGAGCTCAGAGTGACTGGGACAAGTATCTAATGCATGCACACACACACACACACACACAGCCTGCTTTCTACCAACTTCCACACACATCATGCAGTGAAAATGCGGAACCACACAAGGCCACAAAATTCTTGCCAAGAATAAAATAAACCACTAGCTTCTCTGAGTTGTGTACCTAGCATTGGTTCTCCTCCGTAAGGACCACTTCTCTTCACCATCCCCCACCACCAAACAGGTTGGGAGAAGACCTGGAGGCTTGAAGTTGTAAACAAGGTACAAGGGGGTAACACCCCTCATCTTCTGCCTAGTCCCCAAGCCATCCAATTCCTACCTCCCTGCCCTTGCAGACATATACACACAGCTCTATGATGGCCTGCCTGAATTATACAGAGGAAGGGGCAAGAACTGGGCTGAATTCACCATCCATCAATAAAATACGTGTAAAAATCACACAGCACCCTAAATGACTTTACTATTTAATTCCACATCTCTCTCTCTCTCTCTCTCTCTCTCTCTCTCTCTCTCTCTCTCTCTCTTGGGTGCTGGAATTGAACTCAAGACCTTGCACTTGCCAGGCAGGCCCTATACACTGAGCTACATCCCTAGTCCCTTGTTTTATTTTATTTGCTTTGTATACACTGACATGCTGTCACCAAACTTAGTGTGTTAAGAATCCTAGCCCAGGCTTTAAGCTACTTAGAAATAAAAAGACATTTCTCTGCTATAGCAGAGAATGGTCTGACCAAACAGCTACTGGTAAAAACATAAAAATCAATCAGAATAGGCATATGTAGGTTAAGGGAGTCAAATTCTCAAAGTTGGAAAATGGCTAATTGAAAAGTTATTGATTGTTCTGATCAATGTCTTTCTCTTGATTAGCTAGCCCTTTTATAGGTTATGGTACAACTGTGGACTTTTCAAACACAGACATATACATGAGTAAACACAGTTCTTGCAGTGCAATGGGTAAAACATACCTGAGTCTTAATAATTCAATCATCCCACAAAATTTTCAATATTGGCTTTGGAAGATTAAATGATTTACTCTGATAGAAAGCTGGGCTGTTGAAAGATATGGCTGACCATCTTTCAACCTCGAAAAGACAACTCTTGATAAACAGCACATTACAATAATCAAAATCTTTTTACCACACATTTTCAGAGATTTACACTACATTCACTGTTAGGCAGCATATATCGCTATGTGTGCAGAATGTGATTGAAAAAGAAATGTTAACTCAAAGGAATGAAAAGGATAGACTTGGCTTTAATTGAAAAAGGCAAACTCGGTGAATAATGAGTATATAAAACTAGCCTATCCCATTTTTATCACCCATATATGACACTTAACTTTAAATTTATGAGAGACAACTGAACTGCGTTTCAAATCACCAGAGGCTTTTTATACTGTTATTTCCATCTTCTTTCTATCAGTACTTTAATGCTGGTATCAGTAGAGATAAACTAACTTGAAATTTTTTCATATATTGCTCACTTTTTAGTATATTTAGATTTCTCTTTGCAAAAAAAACCAAAAGATAATTTTACATAAAATTGTAGAAAACAGTAAGAACCTTACTTAGTAATGAGAGATGAAAATATTTTCAGTTGAAAGTCATGCCAAAATCTCCCTCCAACAGAAAGCACATTACATGCTTAACATAAACAGGCTAATAATTTTTCTAATTCACCTACACTATCTAACTATAGAGTTTGACTATCTAACTACACTATTTGACTATATTATTTGATACTATAACCTTCTAGTACCTTTATTTACAAGTTGATATTTTTATTACTAGAAGAGAAAATTTTAGAGGTGTCATAGATTGTTTCATTTTGAGATTATATGTTCTCATATCAACTCTATGCTCAACAGATATTGTTGCCAAAATGGGACAGGCTTGTTCTTGCTCTGTTGGAAAATCCAGGTGCTAAGAAGGTGACTATTGGTGACTCAGTAGGTGGCACTCTTCCCTTTACATACTCAGCCAATACCCCAGAAGAAAGTTAGGGTACACTACAGATACACCACCATAAATGATTCTCATAGGAAAAATAAAACCAAAATGTTGACCAAATTATAAACAGGGCTTTGGAAAGGTAGAAAGCAAATGATATGCAAAGCACCAAAAAATTTTGCCTCTATTTCAACTGAATTCATTCTTTATCTAGTACCCTTGAAGGGATTATCAATTATAATGTATGAAGGTTAAAAACAACGTTCTGGAAATCCCCAACAGAGGAAAATGCAATATTTATAATCAAAATTGCCATGTAAACAAAAGCTCAAGGTCACTGTGCAGAAACCATTTATCCATTTTGTTTACTGTTTGTTTGGTTTGATTTTGATTTTTCAGTGCACTGACAACTGCTTTTTTCTTTAACACTGGTTTCATTTTTTAACTTATTAAAAAGAAGATAACCTCCCCTTGCAGCATTCCTTTTAAAATTTGCTAGCGTGAAACGAAAGAATGAGAATGAATGAGAATATCTGCTTGTAAACTACTAACAAGCTATATGTGAAGGATGACTGCACAAATTAAGTGGGGTTTGTTGGCAGTGGTTCTAGTTCCTCACACTTTCTTGGCTGCCAGAAGGGAAAAACTCACATACATCGAGATTATTCTCTGTGGTAATACCAGTCAAAACATTTGGATATGTAAGAAAATTACATGAACAAAGTCCTCTGATTTTAATTATTCAAGTGAAATCTATCCTTCTATTTTTACAGGGGGAGAAACAAATCAAAGGTTGCCTGTAGTGCATATGGTGGTTCATAACTTGTTTTTAACAATAAAACTCTGTAAACTCTTTTCTCCTTATGGAAACAAAAAGATTAATTCAACACACTTTATAAAATACAGTCCTTCAAAATTTAATATACTGATTCTACAGAAACATTACCACTTTTCAAAGAAACCATTAAATATGAGCCTAAAAATGAAAACCTCAGAAAGCAAAAAAGACAAATAAAAAGCATAAATATAAGAATATATTTGAGCACATATTCCCATCAAGTGGTTAAATGTCAAATACTTAACACATATGACATATAATGATTTGTATGTTAGGTACATGAAATATGGAGGAAAATGTCTCAGCAATATTCTATTCTGAAAGCTATTATCTGCTCACTTTGTATTTTCTCTAAAAGCATAAGATTCTAAACTCTTGAAAGGCTTCATTCCTTGTCCTCTATCTTAGAATTCTAGCATCCTATCATGTATGCTAACAGCACTCAAATGTTTACAACCACTAGAATCAACATCTCCATCTTAGTTTTTAAAAATTGTACTAGGTAAGCAATACGCAAGCAATGCCTCCAAAATTCAATAAAAACACTTCATCTATAGTTTCAAAATTCTAAACCTAATTATGTACCATCATCCAATACAATTATGCAAATCATGGTGTATTCCAAATATTCTTGGATGAAATATGTAAAATGGTACTGACAGCATCTATTCTTGAAGTCTTCTCATCCAAAAAGACTTTAAATACAGTTAAACACAACTTTTCTTGAACACATAAAAAAAGTTTTAAACTCTGAGCAACACTGGTTCATCTGTTTCATTTCTTTAGATATGTATTTATCCCCTAACTCAGATCCACACCTTTTGAAAACCACCTCTGAAAATAAAGTATAATCCAAATTTGTAGTCTCAAAAGTTGTAATGTTTTAGTATTTCTTCTTAACATCTCATGTGTTCATTATGTGATATACTTTAGTATGAAATACTGGAATATCAGTGACTTATGAAAACCTGATTTTAGATGTTATGCTTGTATACTATCTGACTTAAGAGAGATGGCAGAAATTATTCGCCCTGGCAAATAATTTAAATATGTAATTCTGAGACTTTGCTAAATTATACAGATAAGGGCCACATGAAATAGTTATGATCTAATGGAAATCAGAATAAAGGTCTCATAATCCCCATATCTATCATACTGTCTAAGAATACATGACTGTGAATCCACATAGTAAACTGCCTACGGTGAGAGCTGTCAGTCTTTTAAAACATGCAAATAGAGATCTGTTCTTCATTTTCAAATTCAAAAATATACACCTAGAATAATCTTAAAACTGTGACATATTTCTGAAATAATGATAAAAAACTTCTGGGATCTTATTACAATAATTTTCTAAAGCACTTAAGCAACAAAAATGTTAACTGTAGTAAAACAACATTAATGCTCATGTAAACTCCCAAATAAATAGAATAAAAGCTCAGTTCTTTAAGTACTTCCCTTAGTGGTAATGACAAGCATTTCTTAAGACTGAAATACTATCCACTGTCCCACAGCAAATGCATTCATCACACTATACTATGTTACAGGAACATAAGTCTACATTCATAGAGTTTTATTTTCTCAATCTTATTCATGATGCTAACCACCAAAATAGCATAACAGTACATCTGGACATCTGCTCTTACACAGCCAGAGGAATAAGTTACTACATCAAATACGATATTTTAGATGACACTGTTTTTGACAGTTAAAACAAGCAACTTATAACAGACATCTAAGAAGTCTTTTAACCCAGTCATTCATGATCAATATTAAAAGGTATTTTAGAGACAACTAAATTTCCAAAATCCTGGCATACCCAAGGCAAAGTGAATAATGCTAGGAATTTCCAAACATCAGGATATCCAAGATTTGTGGTACCCTAAAAAGATAATTTTCTGCCTTGTGAAGAACCATAAAGTTTTCATTGAACCTTAGTGAAAATAAACACCTTCATACCCACTACACTACTGAACTAACAGCAGGTTCATAACAGCATTCAAGAATCACATTTCTTTTAACTCCAAAAAAAAAAAAAAAGGTTCCTATCATTGGGATGTAAAACTGAAAAGAGGAAGATGAGGGTGCAAAGATGAAGTGCTTTCTTCATGCACCACAGGAAGTAAGACTTTTCAACACATCCTTCCTTTTTTGTTTTAATTACTAAGGCTGAAAACAACTGGGCATTTGAGAATTAAGCTTTCTTTCAAAGTCTTAAATATAAGTGCTCTGAAAGTTGAAGAAAACTGGGAGTTTTAGGTATGACACACCCTGTGTCTCCGACTTCTCTATTGGCAATGCCATCCAAGAACTACTTTACTTCTGCCTTCCCAGTTCTCACACATGCATTCATGAACATCCTCTTTCCCCCACCCTCCATACGCCGTTTTCATGATGCCTACAGAACTATCCTGATCCTGTTAGTGTAGAAAATCGAGAAGGCTTCACTATCATCCCCTCACCGAAGTTTCACACACACGCCCACTCCCTTTCTTAGCCCCCAAACCCCGCTCCCCTCCTCGTCCCGCCCCCTCTGGTCAGAAGACCAAGTGGGGCGCACACAGGCTGGGTAAAGACGCAAAGCTTCTGTCCCCACCGGCTCGCCGTCCCCTCGCCCCCGCCCAAGCAGCGTTACCCGCCCCCTTCCCGCTCTTTACCTGCCAACAGATTCCTAATTTCCTCGGGGAGGGAGTAGAGAGAGGTGGTGGTGCTGGGGCTGGGCATGTTAGCACAGCGCGCGCAAGGAAAGGACCTGTACTAAAAGGGTGACCGATGGGGACTGTGGCTATGACCTATACTCGGGCTAGCGGTCCAAGCAAGGACGGCAGGAATAGGAGTCCGAACACTGCCAGGCCGGGACTCACAACAAGGAAGTCACTGAATCACCCTCCAGCCAGTACCAGCTGGCCTTCCCGGGACTCCGGGAAAACGGGGCAGGGCGATAAGTGGGAGGAGGTGCCGAGGGCCTGAGAGGGCTAACTGCGCATGCCTATCTCGGTTTTCTCAGCCTTCTAGGTCTCTGGGCCAGCCACGCCCACATACGTCAGGGAGGCGGAGCGGCTATTGGAAGGGGTCTGAATCACCTGATGCTGCGTCTGAAGCGTCCTGTAGCCATTTTGAGTACTGGTATCATAACAAACGCTGACCGTTTCTCCAGGAACTCCGCAAAAAATCTGTGTCCAGTGCCTAGAAGTTTTCTGACAAAGGAGCCTTCTAGCTAAAGGACAGTCCCACTGAAACTTAACACCTCGTCTGGTAATGCTGACGGAAGACTTTGACCGCCTAAACGCTGGCCTTCTTTGTCCGAATGAATGAATGAAGGTAATGAAGTTCCAACTTCCTCCAGTCCTCTCTGAGACGCCCGTCAAGAACTACTCCGGAAAGTGTTCTGATTGGCGCTTACCTTACTTTTCTACCCAATTCTATCCTTGAAGTTACTGATTTCCCCCCACTCTTAAGAAAGAAAAGAGGGTTCTAGGCCCTATTCTTTGGAGAGAGAGAGGAGGAAAAGAAACATAAGGCTAAATAGACATTTTAGGCGCCACTAACCATCTACAAGCAAAGATAATAAATTGCTGGTAGTAGTTAAGATCAAATTATAATGTCTGGTCACTCTAAATCTAAAAAGACACGTTCTGGCCCCTTTAAAACGTGTGTTATTGCCTAATAAAGATAGATACTACATTCAAGACTCTAAACTGTTAAAATCACTCAGAACCTAGTATGTGTCCTAGATTTAAAATTTAATGGATGTCATATTTGTCGTCGAGAAAAATAAAAACACCAGAGTCACTAAAGGATAAAGAGAGGCAGACAAAAGTCTTAAGATTGGAAGAGTAAGACCAAAGCATTTCAGAAGTGTTGAGTGTGCATTTATTTCTCTTGGTAAAAATGAATGGAAACAAAGTCCATCATTTTCAGAGCCACAGACTTAAGTCTGCTTCTAGCCTTTAGGAACATTTTCCTTGATAGAGACAGGAACTATTTGCTATTATCTTTCCTAGATGCTACTGTTGTACTTTGAACAGTGTATAAAGGCTCAATAGAAATGTAAATTGTTTATTCCTCTACCCTGTAACCTCTAAATCAGAGGTCCTTATGCTTCAGTTTGCATTACAATCACAGAACCTATTAGATTGTGGATGCTAGCCCTAGACTTTCAGTCTTTCAAAACAATCCCTATATGCAAGTTTCATTTTGAGAATCACTTTATTACTTCTGACTAGCTCCTACAGAGCACAAAATTTGTCATACTTTATGTTTTATCCTCAGCTGGAACCCTAAACCTAACATAGAGTGATGGCTTTATTAATATTTCATCAGCAAATTTCAGGTGCTAGAGATATAGCTCAGAGCATGTGCTTTAGCCGTGCAAGGCCTTGGGTTCAGTCTTCCTATACATGCGCACACACATGTAGAAGCACACACATACATGTATTTTTTCAGATGCTACCAGTAAAAACTTAAATACTCAAATACAGTGTGACATCTTTGTATAATTCTCTTAAGAGATAATACCAAACACTGTGAAAGGAAAATTTAGTATAGTTAGATGTCCATGTTTTACCTCACAAAATAATAAGACAATAATAAGACAAAAATAAAATATGCAAAATAACACCTCCAAAACAAATTAATTCCTCTAAATGCAATACAAAATTCCTACTCAGAACTGTGATAAATTATAGAAAGAATTCTGAAAATGAGAGTTCGTTTTAGTGGAGTTAAAGAATTATAGTGATTTTACAAAATAAGTTCTTCCCAGCTTCAAAGAATTGAGAGCTATTATTCTCAAACTACAAAAATTACCTGCTTTCCTAGATAAAAAAGAAACCATTTCATGGATGTTTTATACTAGGATTCTTTCTCCCTTTACATTTAGTTATCACATAAAACTGTCTGACTCATCATGTTTTTTATTAAACCAGACCTCCAAATGTCTCAATCCTTTGTTGCCTTCTGTTACAAATGGCCACTTTCTAATTCTTGTCTCATTTATTTATTATACTCCATTCACTGGTCAAAAGAATTGAGATAATTTATTATATCAAATAGACAGCTTTCTGGGGTGGATCAAATAGTGTCTACACTTCTCATGATAAGTCATTCTTGTTAGTGAAAAACAGGAAACTATTACGATTGCCTTAAAATACATACTATCTAGTAGTCCAAATAAAAAAGGCAATAACAGAAAATGGGCTTTTTATATGAAACACACTTCCCCTATTTAGGAAACCATTCTCGGACTTAGGTTCATGATGGGTTCATTTGAGCAATGTGTTTGTATACTCTATCATTTTACTGTTTATTGTTAAAATCACTGAAATTGTAAGACAGAAATGCTAAAAAGAATATGTTTTTATTTCTTTTCATTCCAAATGCTTCCAAAACAAAAACTAAGACAGAAATCAAGTCATACTTTACATTACTTAATTAGTCACATTAGGTTAAAAAAAATAGTAAGTGTAACTTAAAATATAAACTGGAGATAGGTAGTAGCCTCCCTATCATTCCACAAAAAGAGAAACTAGATTTCAAGAAATTTTTTTGTTTTCTCAAAAGTAGATCTTCCAGTTCAAATGCATATCTGTCCTTATAATTAAAGCTAAACTCCTTCCTATAACCTACAAAATAGTTTAGAGCACTGAAAGAGTATTTGCCCACAGGACTAGTTTTAAAAGAATCTGGACAAATATTGAAGAAAAGTATGCAGTGGGCCAAGACACAATTTACAATATTCTCTCTCTTCATTTTTGCTTAGTTTTCATAGGTATATGAAAGACAGAGTATACTTAAGTGTAGTATTAGTTATATAGCTCTGTATAATAAAAATTAGCAGTTTAAAACAAACCATTTAGTATGTCACATAGATCTGGCTAGGAGGCTCCCCTGAAGCTTCTGTCAAGAGAAAAGTCATCTAAAGACCTGATCATGGCCAGAAGTTCTGACTTGAAGATAGCTCACCTTCAGAACTGGAGACCTTTCCTCCTCTTCAGCTGTTTGAAAAAGGCTTCTTCAGTTCTTCAAAATGTGAACTTCTCTACAGGGTTTATTACATGACACTGACTTTTCTAGAGCAGCTGACCCGAGAGAGCAACCAAGACAAGACTTGTAAGTAAAGAATAGGTTAAATAAAGGAAACAATTGAGACTGCTTTTACTTTGCATTAAAAAAAATTAAACCTTCTTTCAAGTTATCTAGCAATGCCTTCTTGAGAGTTCTTAGAAGGAAGAGTTTAGAAAAATTTTCCAATTTTTCTCTTTTCAATTTGAATTTTCTAGGGCTACTCAGTATAAGTTTATCATTGTGTGGCAGGTATCAGGAAAAACTTATTTTCACTGGAATTTATTGATATGAAATCATTACCCTTAAAAGTGAACGCAACCAGAACCGAAAGGTTCTGATGAATGAAGCTGAAGTTTTAAGTCTTTTTTTTTTTCCCTATTGTGCCAGGTGCTAAACTCAGAATTTTGCACATGCTAGGCAAGTACTGTACCACTAAACTACATCCTCAGCCTAGATTATAATTATTAATTTTATTAGTATAATGTATTAAGTTAGCAAGATAAATACACTCTTTCTTGCTCTCCATCTCATTTGCATATAAAAAAACATATACTCCGGACCTTTGATGTCCTGGCCAGTCATTTTAATATAAGAAAACTAATTTAACATGGAGTAGATTTGAGTTATTAACAAGATAGTATATGTCTTTAAGATACTACAAATTAGGAATAAGGTGAGAGAACTGTTCATCCCAGTCTGGACCTAGCTGCAAGTGTGCACCTACTCTCTTCTCCCTTTAGCTGAATTGAGTTATCTTTCAGATTCCCAATACTCAGAGGCCTTACCATGCAAACAGCTCTGCCACTGAACCATACCCTGAGCCTTAAGTTCAGTTTTGATGATAATCTGGCTTTCACCTTTTATCCTATTTCAGAGTGACTGAATTCTGCTTGGACTCTAGAGCCAAGTCCTTACCTTGCCTACTTTTAATAAAGAGACATACTTCCCCCCTGCCCCAGTACCAGGGATTGGACTAAGACCTTACACGTCCCAGGCAAACACTTAAGCCACTGAGCTAAATCCCCAGCTCTGAGACATATGCATCTGGATGGCATCTAACCCTCTTGAGTGCAGCTCTGCCTCATTCTTACTGTACCGATTGATAAGCTTGTGTTATATTCTGTGTGGATCTCCAGAGAAGAAAAGAGAAGAAAAAAGAATCCCTGTCTTATCTCCTGTGACTCATCAAGCTTAGTCCCTGAAGTGTATGTTCACTAGGAACATGGTAAGAAATGCTTGTTCTTCATTACAATCTAATATTTACATCAGAGCCCTTCCTCTTCATGAGTACTATTTACAACTCCTTAGTTTGGTAAGGTTACACAAAAAGTCAAGCATTTTTAATTTTTGCCTTTAATTGTTTTTGTCAGAATCATATTTTCTACCTCAGACATACAATTGAGGCACCTTGAAAATTCCATTTTATTACTGGTTTATAACAGAGTTAGAGTTATCTTTTAGCTTATGTAAGGAATAACATGCAAATTTAGTCTCCCAAGCTTGAGTCTGACTGGCACACCCCCAAATCCCAACAATCACACTCAGAAGGCGAGTGGGTAACTCTCTTTTGCACCTTGGTTTATGTTGGTTTAAGAAACTGTATCTTCTAATACCTGCATTAAACATTCTGGAACTTTGGATAATTCAGACATTATTTTAGAATTTATATATCCCAAGAGAAGGTAGGCTGCATGGGCTTTTAAAAAAAAAAAAGATTTGAGGACTAGAAGTGTAAAGCAAGCAGGGTGTTCCTGGATATATATTATGCAGTATTCCCTGCTCTCTGTTATAACTCTGGTCCCTATAACATCCTTACCAACATTTAATAAAAAGATAATCTTCTAGAAAAATATAACTGAAATGTAGCTGCTTTATTTAACTTTGGAGGACTCAGATTTGACCTTTCAATAATAACTGGTTCAATATGCACTATTTACTGATATGAATTATTTTTGTTATAGGAATGTTGCATTTGTTTTGTTATTGCAGCAGTTGAAACATGAAGTTAGATGAAACAAGATTTTTTAATACACTTCTAAAGATTTCTTTAGTGGTAGATCTAAAACATTAAATATTTTGAAACAGGTCTGGGATTTTTTCCTATCTAAAGACAAAATAGTAAATTGTGAAGAGAATTCTGCCTATTATAGTGTACCTATTCTCACTAGGCAATTTCAAAATACCAAGCTGTCTTCAGCAACAATAATTTAGTGGGTTTGTGCTTAATATATTCATGAAGGGCTTTGATGGATTTGATAACCATAAGCAGCTGTTAACATTAAATTGCCATTTAACTTTTTTCAGTGACTTTCAGAGTTGTCAATATTAAACAGTAGTGTTTTACAGATGACTGCTCTAATACCAATAAGAATAAAATTACATAAAATGTAAAAGGCTCAACCAAATTCCCCCCCTTTTTATAGTATTATAGTACTGAGAAAACAGGAAATACACATTTTTACAAGACTTTAAGTACTGCCTTGTGTATTTGCCTATACTTTGCATTTTATATTGCTATAGTACTCAGAAATTCCCCCCATCTCTTCCTCCTCTCCACCCTGTTGAATTTTTAAACCATTTTCTGCCTCATCCTATGTGTCCAACCTCATTTCATAATATAATGCTATTTAACTTCATTCCCAACAGTTGCTGTTGTTTTGCTTTTGTTCTTTGTCAGTTTGTTTTGGTTTGTTTGCTTATTGATTTTCCTGAAGTTTTTTTCTCTTTAAAATTAAAAATAATTTTAAAAATAGCTTGAAAGGAGTGACATAAATGACTAAAGTCAATAGCTATGCCTCACATTCTGTTAAAATAATATTTTTTGAATTTTTCCTACCAAATTATAGTTTTAATCAGAGCTATATTACCTATTATGGATACACAAATTGAACCTAACAAAGTTGTCATTAACCTAGTATCATCCTTTTACAACATTACAATCAGTAATATTTCTAGATACTAAAAATCTCCATCTTCTTCTATGTATCCCTAAAACTATGGCACACTTACAAACGAGGTACTCAATAAAAATTTATTCAGCTAACAGCCTACCAATATAGATTAGCCATGACTAATCAAGTCAATCAAATCTTTGCCATCCAAATCAACTACAGAATGATCTCAAGTTCTGTCTCTATCTTTCTTCTTTTGTTAATGTCTGTGAGCTCCCTGTGATTGGAAAATGGAAGTTTAGTTTCCAACTCTCTATCTATACTTTTGTATGTATGTACCTGTACACAGTAATTGTTAAATAGTTGTTGGCTATGTGGTCTAGCAGTACTATAATCATAGATAGAAGATAAGATCATGAGAGAAGGAAGAAAAATCTAAGAACTATACTGTATCATTTAGCTATTGCCACAAAAATGAAGCATAACAAACTCAAAATTTACTGCCTTGACATCTCTGATGGTGGGACCAGCTGGAAGACAGTGAGTTCATGATCCAAACCTCCTACACTGCATCCCAGAGGGTGTGCTGGCTGGAAGACAGTGAATTCATGCTCTGCAACCCTCCCTTACATCCCTGATTGGGGGGGGGCAGCTGGAAAACAGTGAGTTTGCAATTTGGGCCTCCTTCATTGCATCCTGGAGGTTGGGCCAGCTGGAAACCAGTAAGTTTGCATTCTGTGCCCTTTCATTACATCACAGAGTGTGGGACTGGCTGGAAGACTGAGTTCATGTTCTGGACCTCCTTCATTACCCTCCCAGATGGCAGAGCTGGCTGTAAGAGTGTAAGTCCAATGGGAACCCCAAGACCCAGGACAACAGCCTGGCACACACCTTTGGAGGGCAAAGTAATCAGTGAGTCCAGTAACATGGAAGCATCTGAAGCAGCAGCGAGGAGACAGCAATTGAAATCTGGAGAACTCCACTGATAGAAGACAGTCCCAACCCCTATATCCAGTGACCAACATTGGATCATACCCAGCACATCTCTGGGTTGTAACATGGACATTACCACAGAACAGTAAACACCAGAAGAAGTCATGTTTCTTGATATAGCTATAAAGAACCAACTAGATCTGTAAGACATCCCTAAGGAATGGACATCTCTTTTCTTCCATGAGAAAAGCCTCAATGCTAGTGGTACTGCTATATATATGGGAGGTTGGTGGACATCAACATAGAAGACAAAATAAGTGAAAAGGTGGAGAATGGCAAGATGCAGAGACGAGGTGTGGCCCCAGTCCCCCAGCCCATCCAGGACAGGCCTGAAATTTAGTGAGATGGATGAAATTGGAAGTCAAACACTGGAATTTTTTGAAACATTAGCAACAGAAGTGAAAAAAATAAGTGAAAAAGGCAACACAAACAACAGTCTGTCAGGTACAAAAAGAAAGGGTGCTGAAAATCAAACATAATAGAGAAGACACAACAGAATAGATAAACTTATAAAAAATGGAAATAAAAAATGCCCAACATAGGAGAGAAATGGAATCCATGAAACAGAGATCAGGAAAGTAAAACCTCCATTGGAAATACATGCAACAGATTGAAGAAAAGGATAGAATTTCAGATTTTGAAGACAGAAATCCAGCTAGTGATCATGAAAACAGATATCGTAAAAATAGTAAGGGACCATGAGAAATCAATCCAATAGCTACAAGATGAAGCAAAAAAGGATAACACAAAATTAATTGGGGTCAATGAGAAAGTTGTAGACAGCAAAAATGCCATAATAATCACCAATATATATGCACCTAATACAGGAGCACCCAATTATGTAAAACAGTTATTGGTAGACATGGAAAATCAAATGAGCAGTAACACAGTGGTAACAGGAGACCTCAATACCCCATTATCACAGAGAAACAGATCAACTAGAAAGAAAATCAGCAAACAAATATCAGAACTGAACCATACCTGTGAATAAATGGATTTAATAGGAAGAAGCCACACTCCAAGTCTCTGTGCCAGTGGCCCTGGTGACATCTGATGAGCCCAGTGCAGGCCCAGAGAAGAAACCATCAGAGGCAACATACCAGTGGCCCAGAGGGATCCAGTGATGCCAGTGTGGGCCTAGAGAAGAAGCCACGTCCCAAATCTCTACTGCCATCAGTGGAGCATTGATGAACCACCATCCCATGCCTCTCCACCACTCCAGGAACCACAGATCGTATTAACCTGAGTATCTAGTCCAATCCAGAGTACCAAGAGGCTGGCAGCCAGCAGAAAACACCTGGGATGCAACAATAGGCTGCTTTGGAGAAACAGAAAAATGTCAAGACGGAGCAAAATAAAATCTCAGATCTCCAGCCCACACAGAACAAGTTCAGAAGACATAGACATATAGATATTAGAAGTCATGCACCTGAAATTTCTGAAGAGATAACAACTGAAGTAAAGAAGCAACTCACTTCTTGTATTGTTTGGTTAATTTTACATGCCTATGTCTGATGGTCTGGAAAGCTATTTTGAAGATAACAAGCATTATGGTAGCCATTGTTAATTTCATCTTGTTTTGAAGTCTTGTATCATTTTCATTGTTTATTTGGTTTGGTTTTATTGTTTTGTTTGATTTTATTATGTCTAATAGTATGTGCAGCTATTTTAAAGATAACAGGATATATTATGGTAGCTATTGTTGATTTCCTATCTAATTTCAAAGTCCTGTATTGCTTTCATTGTTTTGATTGACTGTGTTCTATTTTGTTTGGTTTTATTTGCTTTAAAATAAAAAAATAAAAGTTTGAGATATCAAATCATACAGAAAAAAAAATTCACTGCCTTAACAACAATGTATTTCCCCCCTTTTGGCACTGGAGATTGAACTCACAACCTCGCACTTGCCAGGTTGGCACTTATGCTGCTGAGCTAAATCCTTGACCCCTAGCCTTAACAATAATGTATTTGAAGAGATATGTGGATTGACCAAGAGTTGACAGAGAATTAACTGATTCATGGCAGACCCTGCTAGGTCATTCACCTATATACCACGTGAATCTTCTCTCAGGCATGTTCTTATCACAACAGAAGTGCAAGTGAACAGACAGAGTCAGAAGAACCTTCCAAATCTTTCAGTGTGTTGGAACTGCTAAAATCTCATAGGCCAAAGTAAGTTACAGATCAATTCCAAAGTCAAGGGTTGGGAAATTCTCCTTACCTATAAGTATTGAAAAGGCACTGCAAAATTACCAGAAAGTATAGTATATAAATATCCTATTTCTGGGTAGGGAGTGAAGAGTTGGAACAACTATTTGATGTATTTGCACTAGACTGAAAAATGACCATGAAGCTTTAAATATTCTAATGCCAGAACCAATTAATATGTTACCTTACATGGCAAAAGGGATTCGTGGAAGTGATTAAAAATCTCGAGATAGGATAATTATCCTGAATTATCCCAGTGGGCCCAGTGTAATGGGCAATGTCCTTATAAGAAGGGAAAAGAGTCAGTCAGACTCAGAGGGGAAAAAAAAAGTGGTAAAAAACACTGTAATCCCAGCACTGGAGAGACTGAGGTAGGAGGATCTATAAGTTAAGGGTAGCCTGGGCTACAGAGTGAGACCCTGTCCCAACAAAAAGAGGGAAGGAGGGAAAGAGAGGGAGAGGGAGAGACAGACAGATTCTGGGATTATAAGCAGGAAGAAGAGAAAAACAAACACAGAGAGACTTTAAAGTGCATGCTGATGTTTTTGAAAACAGAAGGAGCCGAAAGCTATGGAATGTAAATGGCCCCCAGAAGCTAGAGATAGAGTTCTTCCCTGGAATCTCCAGAAGAAACACAGCCATGCTGATACCTTGATTATAGCTCAGTGAAAACCATTTTGAACTCCTGATTTCCAGAACTGTAACATAATAAGTGTGTGCTGTTTTAAGCCACTGAATCTGTGGTCATCTGTTAACATGCACCAGCAGTAGGAAACTACTATGCCTAGCTACAAAGTGTATAAAATGAACAAGATTTCTAGAAATCAATAGAACCAGCATATGTAATCACACTATTAAATGTCATTTTAGTTAATAGGACTATTCATAGAAACAATATAAATGCCTATGATTTTAGTTTATTAATGTATATAATTATTAGTTTCTTCATACATCAAACATGTTTGATCAACAAAAGTTAGACTCTCATTCCTGAGCTTTTGGCTTAACTAACGAGTATTGTTTGTTTGTTTTTGTTTCGTTTGTTTCTTTTGAGACAGTCTCACTATGGGTTGTAGGCTACCCCTGAACTTACTAGGTAGCCCATGATGACCTGAAACTCCTGCTTTAGCCTCTTGAGTTCTGGGATTACAAACATATGCCACCATGCCCAGTTTACAGTTTGATAGCTCATACAAAAGATAGTTAATTATGGTGGTCCAGCCTTGATGAGTTCCCCTAGGAATCTCTGAAGTTCTTCCCAAATGCCAAAATAGTTTCTTTTTACCTTATTTATGCTTGGAATAAAATCTTTCTGGATAAAGTTCAGAAACATTTCAAATAAAAAATATATAATTTTAAAAACTGAATTTACAGTACTTGTTTGGAAAACTTTTAGAAATTATGTTATGATTTGATAAAATTTATAACAACAGCCTTGTGCTCACTTTGGCAGCACATATACTAAAATTGGAATGATACAGAGATTAGCATGGCCCCTGCGCAAGGGTGACATGCAAATTCGTAAAGCCTTCTGTATTTTTTTGAATCTGAAATTTATCCTTGGGATTGTAAAGTCACTGGTATTTATAGAGTATTCAGTGCTGATAGTGATACTTTAAATATAAAAAGGAAAAATGTGATAGAACCACTGTTGAAGAAGCTTATAATTTTCCTAACAGTTTAATATAATCCAGTATAAATATATCAATACTTTCACTATCTACAAAGAGTAATTCATTTTTAATGCATTTTTTGAAATCAAATTGTCTTTATATTTTAACGAGTTTCCTATTACGTATACCTTTTATACGTGTAAATTTTATACTAAGTAAAAAAAAAGTGTAACAGCAGCCTAAACTCCAATATTTTAAGAGGCCTACCTTTATTTTTTTTTGAGTGTTCATATCCATTTTCACAAGATACTATTATATTTTCATTGAAAATTATTTTTAGTAACAAAAGTCTTGGAATACAGTACCTAGATTATGCTAATTCTCCAGGAGGAAATGCTGCTTAGGAGTTACCTATCTGCTAGGTAAATGAAAATTAGTCAGTTTCATCATAGTGACCTCTGCTACCTCATCACCCACTCAGAATCAGCCTTTATTATTTTACTACTTATAAAGGAAAATTTCATCTACAAGAACTTAATAGTGGAATTTTTCAAATGCAACGTTTTCCATTGTTCAGGGGATTTGCTGCTCCTATGTGATTGCTTTAAGAAGCAACAAATCAGAAAACCATCATAAAATCCAGATGCCAGCAGCCATTATTACCTAGGCTACACTGTTATCTGAAGATATGTAACTGAAAGTCTGCTCCTAAAATGTATCTTCTGATCAGCTTGAGTCAGAAATGTTTCCTTTTTTTTTCCTCAATGCTTTAAGATCTTTTCTATGTGGGGTAAACATATTCAATTTCTCTTTTTACTGATACACATAATCATAAGATATGTAATAAATATGAAGCATTTATTGTTCCTTTACAAATATTCACTCATGTTTTATTAAATTGTATTAACTCCCATGGCAGTGGATGCCACATAAGTGACTACATACTTTCAAAATAAGAAAAAAGATGTTTCTCCAGTATGGGCATAGAACTCCCCCACCCCTTGCATATTAGGCAAGTGCCCTACCACTGAGCCATATCCCCACCTCTTTGGTCAACTCTTGATATAAACAATTTCAATAAAGTCTGTGAGAGTAATTTCATTTTTTTCCCAGTGGAACTGCATACTTGACTAGCATTATACAGTATTTCTTTTTTTTTTTTTTTAATGGTACTGGGGATCAAACTCACGACCTCGTGCTTGCCAGACAGGCACTTATGCCACTGAGCTAAATCCCCAGCCCATATTATACAGTATTTCTTGGTGAGTTTTCTTTTGCTTTTTTTCCCCCAGTGTTGAGGATCAAACCCAGAGCCTCATGCAATCTAGGCAAGCATTTTAGCACTGAGCTATACCCCTAGACCTGCTGTGAGTTTTTAAAATGAAGTTTGAAAACTATAAGTAGAAAAGACAAAAATCTATTACACAGATGATGATGTATACTGATTACAAGTAATTATTTTATTTAGGAAAACACTATGGAAAGTAGCGTTGTATATTTTGGAGCTACACTGAGTCATTTCTAAGAATAAGGAAATTTGGGTAATAAAATTCCCCTCTGAGAATTAATAAGCCAAGAAATTCACACATAAGAGGGTAAAGCAGATATATATGACCACTTGAAAGAGACAGAGTATCCTCTTGATCTGTAAGATTTGACTCTAAGCTGATTAAATATGAGGACCTGTGAGCTCAGCCATGTGGTCAGCTAAAAGAACAGAAAGGAGAGAAGCATTGATAGAATTCACCTAAATACTACCTGGGGAGGAGAGATTATTAGCCAGGAAGCTTTTTATAATTGGTAAAACAAGCTTGTTTAGAAGTTGTTGGGACTAATCCTGTTAAGAAGAAAACATAAATATTTAAGATACAGGAAAGAGATGAGAAAATCTATAGCATAGATTTCCTGAAAAGACAATAAACACTGGAATTCAAATCACAGATAGATTGACCTTGGGTAGGGAAAAACATCTATCCTGACACAGGGGCAAGGGCTCTGTATGAAAATAGACATATATGGGTTTGGCAAAAGAGAAACTTTTGCTGTTTTCTCAAATGCCAAGGTGCCAAATTTTGATGTACCAATCCTAACACAGTCATTGTTATTGGATTGTTTTAGAAGTCCTCCAATGTAGAATCTACTCTGTTAGCTAAAAGCAGGGTATTATATGATCAACTGAAATAGCAAAATGTACTAATCTAAAGTTAACTGAAATTGAAGTGAGCCTTCACACATGCTTAATAAAATCTTTTCCCATTTGAATTTACTGTGCAGAATACTTGGATGAGGCAGCATTTATAAAAAAATTTTTGAATAGAAAAATTGTAAAGTTTCTTATATGAAAAATTAAAAGTATCTACTAATGAAAAATGACTGAAGCTATAAGTAAACTTACAACAGACAAATGTATTTTCAGAAGACAAAATGAAAGAGAAATTTAAGACATTTTATTAGTGTCATATTTCTAAGGCTGGTTCTCTTTTAGGTTTCTTTTTTCTTCTCTTTTTAAAATCTCTTCAAGATTTTCCAGCACTTTCTGTAGTAACAGAAGCTTTAAGAAGATGAATTATCACCTTCCTAGTGGAGATTTGGAAGAAGTTTTTGCCTGGTGCTTGTTTTTCTCCCTGCATTACTGGTTAGAACACAACTTGATAAAGAAATGTAAGATGGAAAGATACAACCATCCAAAGTCTTCTTGACAGTGCTTCAAAATTGGCTGGAAGCATTTTTATTTGCGCTATTATGTCCTCGATGCAGAATTCAGAATATGCCTGCCCATGTTAAAATTGTTAGCATGGTACACTAAGCCATTAAGTTAACATTCTAAAATTAAATCTGTACAGTGTAATTGATCTACAAGTGCTGTGTGGAATAGATAAACATAAGAACTTTCCCTTAGAACATACTTACTTTTTTAAAGGTGCAGAATTATTTGTTTTTAATTATTTAATTTAGGAGAAAAGTCAGCACCTCCCAAGAATCAGCCATGTTGGGATTGGGAGGATCCAACAGGAAGCCAACCAGCCAGCCTTTCTGGTAAGCTGTGCAAGCCTGCAGCTTCCAAGAAGAGAAAAGTCAATGCCTCCCAGTAAACCTACTGGCACGTGGCCTGAGAATCAAATCCCACCCCCCCACCCCCCATAAGCAACCTGCTAGTTGGGAAGACAGGCTGAGTTGATAGCAACTAAGGTACATAAAGCAACTAAATGCTTATATTGTTGGTTGATTTTGCAGGCCTGGGTGAGCAGTCTGAGCTTCTCTTGGGAGGATGACTGTATGCAATATAGATTATATGGGGATTTTCTATCTTGTCTTTGAAATCCAATATTGTTCTCACTGTTTTGCTTTGTTCTGATTAATTGTTTTGCTCTGTTCAGTGTTCTGTTTTGATTGGTTTTATTCTGTTTTGTTTTTGGTTTCATTTTGCTATACCTGATGGGATGGACAACTAATGTGAAGATAACAAGATATACTATGGTACCTATTTTTGTTTTCCCAGTATCCTGCTTTGAAGTTCTGTACCAATTTCACTACTTTGTTTTGATTGGCTTTGTTCTGTTTTGTTTTGTTGGATTTCACTATCTTCAAAATAAAAAATAAAAATAAATAAATAAATAAATAAATATTTAATTTAAAATGCTTATATAAAACAATGTCACAAAAAATCAAACCGATACAAAGCAAAAAGTAGAACTACCTTTGCCCTCCCCCAATATTATTTCTCTGAATTTTAATAGGTGTTTTCAAAATATATTCTAAAAATTTTATACCAATTTAAATTCCACTAGTCTTAGTTATAAGCAAATGTACTTAATGACTGACTCAGTTTCTATATTTATTGGTTATTAATTAATTCAGTGTCAATGCCTTATTATGAGTTCAAGACATTATTTCCAATTTCAAAAACCTAAAAAAAAACACACTTTAAGGTACTCAACAGTAACTGCAGTGTGCTAAGAATCAAACTTGAATTTCCTGTCTTATGGTAGTATTATCTAACCACTGACATACTTTCAGGTTAATTAATTCCAACTCAGTATATATGCTGCTGAAGTAGGCACTCAGACCAATTAGTTTATTGGTTCTTTTTAAATGATGCCTATAGAAAATTATTAGGGCATTTTTGAATATTGATAAATTGAAAAGCATGGTATATCACCTACTATTCTGGTTACCTCATTTGTTCTCTTGAATAAAAGTCATATTTATAACCAATTTGTATCCTTTCTCAATTGGGCCTCATTAGCCAACAGTCATGGACACTAATTAAAGAATCCCATAATAAAATGCACAGCACACTGAAAACAATGCAGTTCCTACACATTGCAGGTTATGGGAAATACTTCATTTTAGTCTCACATCTCATTCCAAAATCTCTGTGGCATATGGGTCGCCAGTGTCTAATTGTATATTATTACTTAAGAAACAAAAATATACGTCTGGTGTAGATTGTTCTGACTCTGAAAGTCCCAATGTTTGACCTCAATTGGGACAGACACTCAATAGAGTATCCAGCAACTAGATGAAGCTTCTGTAAGGATTAATGTTATAGCTCTGCTGTCCTATAAAAATCTGATGGTCTAAACTGGCTCTTCTAATGTCCCCGAGGCTGGTAAATGGTCGCTTACGTCCATTATTCTCATTCAAATATTTTAAAAGAGGCTGTTCCCTGCTACTGTTAATTCTTATGTTCACATTTGGCTTTTACAAGACTGACTTAGGGTGGGGATTTATAGTACGGACACACCTTTGAGTAAGAAAAATGAACATCCTCTTCTCTGTTGTATGATAATGCTGTTCCTGTAACAGCTATAGAACCAGGTTGTACAATACCCATTAAATTTAATTCTCTATGTATAAACTATAGGACCAGAATTTTATTTGTTCAACTAATATTAGTAGATTTCTGTAAGATTGTCAGTGGGGGAAACTGAAAATGATAGGTAAATGTCTAGAAAGCTAAACACAAACCTGGTTATTTTGAGAATACCCAGAGAGCAGTCAGGGAAAAATTTTTGGAACTGAAAGTTGAGGCCAGGTAGGTATAACCTCTAATATCTTATAATATATAAAAGGCAAGGAAGAAACTGAATATAGAGACTGAAGTTTCATACTAATTTTGTTTGCTCCATAAAATTATACCTTTCGTTCACAGTTTTGTATTCTCTGATTCTGATGTATCTCAATCCCTATTATTAAGTCCTAATGGCTTCTGATGATTTCTCCAGAATTAGATTCATTCAACAACCACAAGCATAGAGAAGGATGCAAAGATATCAGATGGCAGAAGGATGTAATGATGAGCTAAACACATATGGTTGTTGAATGGATGAACTTTCATTTCTAACAGACTTATTGGACCCCACCAAATATTTCAGGCTGTCCCTAAACTCTTGATGATCCTCCTGCTTCAGCTTCCCAAGTGCTAGGATTATGGGCACACACTACCATTCTCAGCTCTGCATGTGTGTATGTGTAAGATACATACACACATGCAGTCTTTGGAAGTCTTTGGAAGTCTTGGAAATCTTTAGAAATCTTTGGAAGGTAGAAGCTTGAATGAGGTCATTAGTCATTGGAAGTGTGCCTTTAAAGGAATAATGGGAACTTTCTTTCTTTCTTTCTTCTCATTTGCTCCCTGGTGATGAGGTGAGCAGTTTTTCTCTGTCACTCACTCCCATTATAAGGTGCTGCTGTTTTGCCCAAAGCAAGGGGACCATGAAATTATAGTTTAAAACTTGTAAAACTATGAGCCAAAATAAATCTTTTCACAAATTTATTATCTTCTTTATTATAGTAACAAAAAGCCGACTAACACAAATGATTAATTTCATTAGGCAAAGGGGAGACTAGTTAAAAGAAGATTTTGAAGGAGACTTGTCATTGTAGACCTTTTAATATTTTTTTCTGGTCTGTGAATATTCAGAGTAAGGAGAGGGAAGGTAAAATTAAAGGTGAGAAACAGGAAAAGGCTGAGTTTGCTTGTGGCCTAGAATATGGGAAGAATAGATACAACTCACAAATCTTACAATGAATAACTAGATGTCTTACAGGTGGCACAGCAGAATTCATCAGTCATAACTCAGTAAAGATTGTATCATTGTCTTCCAACTTGCTTCAGCTGCCACTTCAAACCAGATCTTTTTCTTGAATTCCTCATTGCTAGAAACAGTGGAATTCAATACTAATAACAATAATAATTATAGCTATCATTTATTGATTATTTATTATCTGCATCTCCTATAAAGTACATATTTCAGGGTCAAGCTAAACTAAGGTATTTATAGACCCTACCAGATTCTTTGGAAAATCAACAAAATCATTCAATAAGCCCTATTTTTATGAGCATATTTTTTGGATAGATTTGTAAATCAACATGCAGCAACACACTATAATCATATAAAGCCACTAAAAAAATCTACAACTATGTTAACATACATAAGAATGTGTAACATATTAAGATTACATCAAAAAAGCAGAATATCAAATGCCATGTGAACTTATTACAATTATGTAAAACCATAAGTATGTGAATGAGAATCAAAAGATAATATGCACATTTCTAAATAGTGGTATTAGGAGAGTATTATTATAGGTGATTATTTTTCCTTTTCTGAAAATTTCTTTGGATCATTTTAGTGCTCCATGTATTATAGTAACTTCTACTGGTCAACATCTAGGCTCAGGTAAATAGCAAGATCCAACATATTAGGAAATTAAATAAGATTTCAGTTTATTTCTCATTTGGCAATCAAGAAACAAGCCAAGCAGAGTAAATACAATGATTCTACTATGCTGAAACTCAAGCTTCCATCTTTTCATTTTGCTTCCTTTTTTCTAATGATCTCAAATGACTGCCCACTGTGTCTGTATTCTGGCCAGTGAGAAGAGAAAAAAGGCAAGAAGCACCCACATTCCATTGCTAAGAAAACACAGTGCCTGACACACAGGAAGAAGAAAATGTTGAATGAATGAATGAGTGAGTGAATGAATAAACTTACAGTAACTCTAATTTCAAAGGTTTCCAGCAGAGAATTTCCATAATAAAAGGCATTTAACAATCACCAAATATAGGTGATGTTTTCTCACTGACCTCAGAGTTACGGAGACAGGAATAAGATGCTTTTCAAGCTAATGGGAACTATCTGATTGTAACCTATCATTTAATTTTGGAGGACTAACTCAACATGCAAGCATATGCTTTTCACTCACCTCTGTTGAAGGAATTCTTCATCTATACTTTTGGCCCGCTCATCTCTTCCAATCTTCAGCATTTAAAGCCCCTCGCTGATGATTAACTGAAACTATAGTAATGAAAGCCTCAAAGAGTAGGAGAAGGAACCTC